>JAYWIR010000145.1:0-64944 GCA_036172245.1 Raillietiella orientalis
TACAATGGTGAAATCTGCGTACTTCGAATTGATTACAAACCAGCAAAAGATGTAAATTTGTACCATACCGTGAATCAGATCCAATTGAATAATTCACTTTTTATCTCCGACATTGGTTGCCATGAAAACAACACGGAGTGCAAAGTGCCCCGCCCTAACTGAAATGTCGGAATGTTCTTCATTCACCTCTAAACGTAGGAAATCGCAAGGTAGTGTGGTGATCCTTGCCGGTAGTTTTCGTCGCGCTGCCAACGGATGTTTCGTGAAAAACCGCCACAGTGCATGGTGAAATCTCCTCACTTCGAATTAAATACAAACCAGCAAAAGTTGTAAATTTATACCATACCGTGAATCAGATCCAATTAAATAATTCACTTTTTATCTCCGACAGTGGTTGCCATCAAAACAACACGGAGTGCATAGTCTCCCACCCTAATCAAATGTCGGACTTTTCTTAATCCACCTCTGAAACCAGGAAATCGCAAGGTGGTGCGGTTATCCATGACGGTACATTGCCTCGGGCTGCGAACGGATGTTTCGTGAAAAACCGCAACAGTGCATGGTGAAATCTCCTGACTTCGAATTGATTACAAACCAGCAAAAGTTGTAAATTTATACCATACCGTGAAACAGATCGAATTAAATAATTCGCATTTCAATTCCGACAGTGGTTGCCATGAAAACAACACGGCGTGCAAAGTGCCCCGCCCTAATGAAATGTCGGACTGTTCTTCATCCACCTCTAAACGCAGGAAATCGCAAGGTAGTGTGGTGATCCATGCCGGTAGATTTCTACGCGCTGCCAACGGATGCTTCGTGAAGAAGCGCAAAAGTGCAATGGTGAAATCTCCGTACTTCGAATTGATTACAAACCAGCAAAAGATGTAAATTTATACCATACCGTGAATCAGATCCAATTTAATAATTCACTTTTTATCTCCGACAGTGGTTGCCATGAAAACAACACGGAGTGCAAAGTGTCCCACCCTAATCAAACGTCAGACTTTTCTTAATCCACCTCTGAAACCAGGAAATCGCAAGGTGGTGCGGTTATCCATGACGGTACATTGCCTCGGGCTGCGAACGGATGTTTCGTGAAAAACCGCAACAGTGCATGGTGAAATCTCCTGACTTCGAATTGATTACAAACCAGCAAAAGTTGTAAATTTATACCATACCGTGAATCAGATCCAATTTAATAATTCACTTTTTATCTCCGACAGTGGTTGCCATCAAAACAACACGGAGTGCATAGTCTCCCACCCTAATCAAATTTCGGACTTTTCTTAATCCACCTCTGAAACCAGGAAATCGCAAGGTGGTGCGGTTATCCATGACGGTACATTGCCTCGGGCTGCGAACGGATGTTTCGTGAAAAACCGCAACAGTGCATGGTGAAATCTCCTGACTTCGAATTGATTACAAACCAGCAAAAGTTGTAAATTTATACCATACCGTGAATCAGATCTAATTTAATAATTCACTTTTTATCTCTGACAGTGGTTGCCATGAAAACAACACGGAGTGCAAAGTGTCCCACTTTAATCAAATTTCGGACTTTTCTTAATCCACCTCTGAAACCAGGAAATCGCAAGGTGGTGCGGTTATCCATGACGGTACATTGCCTCGGGCTGCCAACGGATGTTTCGTGAAAAACCGCAAAAGTGCATGGTGAAATCTCCTCACTTCGAATTGATTACAAACCAGCAAAAGTTGTAAATTTATACCATACCGTGAATCAGATCGAAATAAATAAATCGCATTTCAATTCCGACAGTGGTTGCAATGAAAACAACACGGCGTGCAAAGTGCCCAACCCTAAATGAAATGTCGGACTGTTCTTCATCCACCTCTAAACGTAGGAAATCGCAAGGTAGTGTGGTGATCCATGCCGGTAGATTTCGTCGCGCTGCCAACGAATGCTTCGTGAAGAAGCGCAAAAGTGCAATGGTGAAATCTCCGTACTTCGAATTGATTACAAACCAGCAAAAGATGTAAATTTATACCATACCGTGAATGAGATCCAATTTAATAATTCACTTTTTATCTCCGACAGTGGTTGCCATCAAAACAACACGGAGTGCATAGTGTCCCACCCTAATCAAATGTCGGACTTTTCTTAATCCACCTCTGAAACCAGGAAATCGCAAGGTGGTGCGGTTATCCATGACGGTACATTGCCTCGGGCTGCGAAAGGATGTTCCGTGAAAAACCGCAAAAGTGCATGGTGAAATCTCCTCACTTCGAATTGATTACAAACCAGCAAAAGTTGTAAATTTATACCATACCGTGAATCAGATCGAATTAAATAATTCGCATTTCAATTCCGACAGTGGTTGGATGAAAACAACACGGCGTGCAAAGTGCCCCGCCCTAATGAAATGTCGGACTGTTCTTCATCCACCTCTAAACGCAGGAAATCGCAAGGTAGTGTGGTGATCCATGCCGGTGGATTTCTACGCGCTGCCAACGGATGTTCCGTGAAAAACCGCAAAAGTGCATGGTGAAATCTCCTCACTTCGAATTGATTACAAACCAGCAAAAGATGTAAATTTATACCATACCGTGAATCAGATCTAATTTAATAATTCACTTTTTATCTCCGACAGTGGTTGCCATGAAAACAACACGGAGTGCAAAGTGTCCCACCCTAATCAAATGTCGGAGTTTTCTTAATCCACCTCTGAAACCAGGAAATCGCAAGGTGGTGCGGTTATTTATGACGGTACATTGCCTCGGGCTGCCAACGGATGTTTCGTGAAAAACCGCAACAGTGCATGGTGAAATCTCCTCACTTCGAATTGATTACAAACCTGCAAAAGTTGTAAATTTATACCATACTATGAATCAGATCGAATTAAATAATTCGCATTTTAATTCCGACAGTGGTTGCCATGAAAACAACACGGCGTGCAAAGTGCCCCGCCCCAAAATGAAATGTCGGACTGTTATTCATCCACCTCTAACCGTAGGAAATCGCAAGGTAGTGTGGTGATCCATGCTGGTAGATTTCCTCGCGCTGCCAACGGATGCTTCGTGAAGAAGCTCAAAAGTGCAATGCTAAAATTTCCGTACTTCGAATTGATTACAAGCCAGCAAAAGATGTAAATTTGTACCATAAAATGAATCAGATCGAATTAAATTATTCACTTTCTAATTCCGACAGTGGTTGCTATGAAAACAATACGGAGTGCAAAGTGTACCACCCTAATCAAATATCGGACTTTTGTTAATCCACCTCTGAAAGCAGGAAATCGGAAGGTTCTGCGGTTATCCATGACGGTACATTGTCTCGGGCTGCGAAAGGATGTTTCGTGAAAAACCGCCAAAGTGCATGGTGAAATCTCCTCACTTCGAATTGATTACAAACCAGCAAAAGTTGTAAATTTATACCATACCGTGAATCAGATCGAATTACATAATTCGCATTTCAATTCCGACAGTGGTTGCCATGAAAACAACACGGCGTGCAAAGTGCCCCGCCCTAATCAAATGTCGGACTTCTCTTAATCCACCTCTGAAACCAGGAAATCGGATGGTTGTGCGGTTATCCATGACGGTAGATTGCCTCGCACAGCCAACGTATGTTTCGTGAAAAAGCGCAACAGTACAATGGTGAAATCTCCGTACTACGAATTGATTACAAACCAGCAAAAGATGTAAATTTATACCATACGGTGAATCAGATCGAATTCAATAATTCGCATTTCAATTTTGACAGTGGTTGCCATGAAAACAACACGGCGTGGAAAGTGCCCCGCCCTAATGAAATGTCGGACTGTTCTTCATCCACCTCTAAACGCAGGAAATCGCAAGGTAGTGTGGTGATCCATGCCGGTAGATTTTCTCGCGCTGCCAACGGATGCTTCGTGAAGAAGCGCAAAAGTGCAATGGTGAAATCTCCGTACTTCGAATTGATTACAAACCAGCAAAAGATGTAAATTTGTACCATAAAATGAATCAGATCGAATTAAATAATTCACTTTCTAATTCCGATAGTGGTTGCCATGAAAACAATACGGAGTGCAAAGTGTCCCACCCTAATCAAATGTTGGAGTTTTCTTAATCCACCTCTGAAACCAGGAAATCGCAAGGTGGTGCGGTTATCCATGACGGTAGATTGCCTCGCGCTGCCAACGGATGCTTCGTGAAGAAGCGCAAAAGTGCAATGGTGGAATCTCCCTTCTACGAATTGATTACAAACCACCAAAAGATGTAAATTTATAGCATACCGTGAATCAGATCGAATTAAATAATTCACTTTTCAATTCCGAAAGTGGTTGCCATGACAATAACACGGAGTGCAAAGTGACTCGCCCTAATGAAATGTCGGACTTTTCTTAATCCACCTCTAAACGCAGGAAATCGCAAGGTAGTGTGGTGATCCATGCCGGTAGATTTCCACGCGCTGCCAACGGATGTTTCGTGAAGAAGCGCAAAAGTGCAATGGTGAAATCTCCGTACTACGAATTGATTACAAACCAGCAAAAGATGTAAATTTCTACCATAGCGTGAATCAGATCGAATTAAAAAATTCACTTTTTAACTTCGACAGTGGTTGTTATCAAAACAACACGGAGTGCAAAGTGTCCCACCCTGATCAAATGTCGGACTTTTCTTAATCCACCTCTGAAACCAGGAAATCGCAAGGTGGTGCGGTTATCCATGACGGTAGATTGCCTCGCGCTGCCAACGGATGCTTCGTGAAAAAGCGCAACAGTGCATGGTGAAATCTCCTCACTTCGAATTGATTACAAACCAGCAAAAGATGTAAATTTGTACCACACCATGAATGAGATTGAATTAAATAATTCACTTTCCAATTCCGACAGTGGTTGCCATGAAAACAATACGGGGTGCAATGTGTCCCACCCTAATCAAATGTCGGACTTTTCTTAATCCACCTCTGAAACCAGGAAATCGGATGGTTGTGCGGTTATCCATGACGGTAGATTGCCTCGCACAGACAACGTATGTTTCGTGAAAAAGCGCAACAGTGCAATGGTGAAATCTCCGTACTGCGAATTGATTACAAACCAGCAAAAGATGTAAATTTATACCATACCGTTAATCAGATCGAACTAAAAAATTCACTTTTTAACTCCGACAGTGGTTGTTATCAAAACAACACGGACAGCAACGTGTCCCACCCTAATCAAATCTTGGAGTTTTCTTAATCCACCTCTGAAACCAGGAAATCGCAAGGTGGTGCGGTTATCCATGCCGATAGATTGCCTCGCCCTGCAAACGGATTCTTCGTGAAAAAGCGCAACAGTGCATGGTGAAATCTCCTCACTTCGAATTGATTACATACCAGCAAAAGATGTAAATTTGTACCACACTATGAATTAGATTGAATTAAATAATTCACTTTCCAATTCCGACAATGGTTGCCATGAAAACAATACGGGGTGCAAAGTGTCCCACCCTAATCAAATGTCGGACTTCTCTTAATCCACCTCTGAAACCAGGAAATCGGATGGTTGTGCGGTTATCCATGACGGTAGATTGCCTCGCACAGCCAACGTATGTTTCGTGAAAAAGCGCAACAGTACAATGGTGAAATCTCCGTACTACGAATTGATTACAAACCAGCAAAAGATGTAAATTTATACCATACCGTGAATCAGATCGAATTAAAAAATTCCACTTTTTAACTCCGACAGTGGTTGCAATCAAAACAACACGGAGTGCAACGTGCCCCACCCTAATCAAATGTTGGAGTTTTCTTAATCCACCTCTGAAACCAGGAAATCGCAAGGTGGTGCGGTTATCCATGACGGTAGATTGCCTCGCCCTGCAAACGGATTCTTCGTGAAAAAGCGCAACAGTGCATGGTGAAATCTCCTCACTTCGAATTGATTACAAACCAGCAAAAGATGTAAATTTGTACCACACCATGAATGAGATTGAATTAAATAATTCACTTTCCAATTCCGACAGTGGTTGCCATCAAAACAATACGGGGTGCAAAGTGTCCCACCCAAATCAAATGTCGGACTTTTCTTAATCCACCTCTGAAACCAGGAAATCGGATGGTTGTGCGGTTATCCATGACGGTAGATTGCCTCGCACAGACAACGTATGTTCCGTGAAAAAGCGCAACAGTGCAATGGTGAAATCTACGTACTACGAATTGATTACAAACCAGCAAAAGATGTAAATTTATACCATACCGTTAATCAGATCGAACTAAAAAATTCACTTTTTAACTCCGACAGTGGTTGTTATCAAAACAACACGGAGAGCAACGTGTCCCACCCTAATCAAATGTCATTCTTTTCTTAATCCACCTCTGAAACCAGGAAATCGGAAGGTGGTGCTGTTATCCATGACGGTAGATTGCCTCGCGCTGCGAACGGATTTTTCGTGAAAAACCGCAACAGTGCATGGTGAAATCTCCTCACTTCGAATTGATTAGAAACCAGCAAAAGTTGTAAATTTATATCATACCGTGAATCAGATCGAATTCAACACTCCGCATTTTAATTTTGACAGTGGTTGCCATGAAAACAACACGGAGTGCAAAGTGCCCCGCCCTCATGAAATGTCGGACTGTTCTTCATCCACCTCTAAACGCAGGAAATCGCAAGGTAGTGTGGTGATCTATGCCGGTAGATTTCCTTGCGCTGCCAACGGATGCTTCGTGAAGAAGCGCAAAAGTGCAATGGTGAAATCTCCGTACTTCGAATTGATTACTTACCAGCAAAAGATGTAAATTTGTACCATAAAATGAATCAGATCGAATTAAATAATTCACTTTCTAATTCCGATAGTGGTTGTCATGAAATCAATACGGAGTGCAATGTGTCCCACCCAAATAAAATGTCGGACTATTCTTAATCCACCTCTGAAACCAGGAAGTCGCAAGGTGTTGCGGTTATCCATGACGGTAGATTGCCTCGCGCTGCAAACGGATGCTTCGTGAAAAAGCGCAACAGTGCATGGTGAAATCTCCTCACTTCGAATTGATTACAAACCAGCAAAAGATGTAAATTTGTACAGCACCATGAATGAGATTGCATTAAATAATTCACTTTCCAATTCTGACAGTGGTTGCCATGAAAACAATACGGGGTGCAAAGTGTCCCACCCTAATCAAATGTCGGACTTTTCTTAATCCACCTCTGAAACCAGGAAATCGGATGGTTGTGCGGTTATCCATGACGGTAGATTGCCTCGCACAGACAACGTATGTTTCGTGAAAAAGCGCAACAGTGCAATGGTGAAATCTCCGTACTACGAATTGATTACAAAGCAAAAGATGTAAATTTATACCATACCGTGAATCAGATCGAATTGAAAAATTCACTTTTTAACTCCGACAGTGGTTGCAATCAAAACAACACGGAGTGCAACGTGCCCCACCCTAATCAAATGTAGAAGTTTTCTTAATCCACCTCTGAAACCAGGAAATCGCAAGGTGGTGCGGTTATCCATGACGATAGATTGCCTCGCCCTGGAAACGGATTCTTCGTGAAAAAGCGCAACAGTGCTTGGTGAAATCACCTCACTTCGAATTGATTACAAACCAGCAAAAGATGTAAATTTGTACCACACCATGAATGAGATTGAATTAAATAATTCACTTTCCAATTCCGACAGTGGTTGCCATGAAAACAATACGGGGTGCAAAGTGTCCCACCCTAATCAAATGTCGGACTTTTCTTAATCCACCTCTGAAACCAGAAAATCGGATGGTTGTGCGGTTATCCATGACGGTAGATTGCCTCGCACAGACAACGTATGTTTCGTGAAAAAGCGCAACAGTGCAATGGTGAAATCTCCGTACTACGAATTGATTACAAACCAGCAAAAGATGTAAATTTATACCATACCGTTAATCAGATCGAACTACAAAATTCACTTTTTAACTCCGACAGTGGTTGTTATCAAAACAACACGGATAGCAACGTGTCCCACCCTAATCAAATGTCATTCTTCTCTTAATCCACCTCTGAAACCAGGAAATCGCAAGGTGGTGCGGTTATCCATGACGGTAGATTGCCTCGCGCTGCCAACGGATGCTTCTTGAAAAAGCGCAACAGTGCATGGTGAAATCTCCGTACTTCGAATTGATTACAAACCAGCAAAAGATGTAAATGTATACCATACCGTGAATCAGATCGAATTAAAAAATTCACTTTTTAACTCCGACAGTGGTTGCAATCAAAACAACACGGAGTGCAACGTGCCCCACCCTAATCAAATGTTGGAGTTTTCTTAATCCACCTCTGAATCCAGGAAATCGCATGATGGTGCGGTTATCCATGACGGTAGATTGCCTCTCGCTGCCAACGGATCCTTCGTGAAAAACCGCAACAGTGCATGGTGAAATCTCCTCACTTCGAATTGATTAGAAACCAGCAAAAGTTGTAAATTTATACCATACCGTGAATCAGATCGAATTCAATAATTCGCATTTCAATTTTGACAGTGGTTGCCATGAAAACAACACGGCGTGCAAAGTGCCCCGCCCTCATGAAATATCGGACTGTTCTTCATCCACCTCTAAACGCAGGAAATCGCAAGGTAGTGTGGTGATCCATGCCGGTAGATTTTCTCGCGCTGCCAACGGATGCTTCGTGAAGAAGCGCAAAAGTGCAATGGTGAAATCTCCGTACTTCGAATTGATTACAAACCAGCAAAAGATGTAAATTTGTACCATAAAATGAATCGAATCGAATTAAATAATTCACTTTCTAATTCCGATAGTGGTTGTCATGAAAACAATACGGAGTGCAATGTGTCCCACCCAAATCAAACGTCGGACTTTTCTTAATCCACCTCTGCAACCCGGAAATCGGAAGGTTGTGCGGTTATCCATGACAGGTAGATTACCTCGCACAGCCAACGTATGTTTCGTGAAAAAGCGCAACAGTGCAATGGTGAAATCTCTGTACTACGAATTGATTACAAACCAGCAAAAGATGGAACTTTTTACCATACCGTGAATCATATCCAATTTAATAATTCACTTTCTATCTCCGATAGTGGTTGCGCTCAAAACAACAAGGAGTGCAAAGTGTAACACCCTAATCAAATGTCGGACTTTTCTTAATCCACCTCTGAAACCAGGAAATCGGAAGGTTGTGCGGTTATCCATGACGGTAGATTGCCTCGCACAGCCAACGTATGTTTCGTGAAAAAGCGCAACAGTACAATGGTGAAATCTCCTCACTTCGAATTGATTACAAACCAGCAAAAGATGTAAATTTGTACCACACCATGAATGAGATTGAATTAAATAATTCACTTTCCAATTCCGACAGTGGTTGCCATCAAAACAATACGGGGTGCAAAGTGTCCCACCCAAATCAAATGTCGGACTTTTCTTAATCCACCTCTGAAACCAGGAAATCGCATGATGGTGCGGTTATCCATGACGGTAGATTGCCTCGCGCTGCCAACGGATGCTTCGTGAAAAACCGCAACAGTGCATAGTGAAATCTCCGTACTTCGAGTTGATTACAAACCAGCAAAAGATGTTAATTTGTACCATAAAATGAATCAGATCGAATTAAATAATTCACTTTCTAATTCCGATAGTGGTTGTCATGAAAACAATACGGAGTGCAATGTGTCCCACCCAAATCAAATGTCGGACTTTTCTTAATCCACCTCGGAAACCAGGAAATCGCAAGGTGGTGCGGTTATCCATGACGGTAGATTGCCTCGCTCTGCAAACGGATGCTTCGTGAAAAAGCGCAACAGTGCATGGTGAAATCTCCGTACTTCGAGTTGATTACAAACCAGCAAAAGATGTTAATTTGTACCATAAAATGAATCAGATCGAATTAAATAATTCGCTTTCTAATTCCGATAGTGGTTGCCATGAAAACAACTCGCAGTGCAAAGTGTTCCGCCCTAATGAAATTTCGGACTTTTCTTAATCCACGTCTGAATCCAGGAAATCGCATGATGGTGCGGTTATCCATGACGGTAGATTGCCTCGCGCTGCCAACGGATGCTTCGTGAAAAACCGCAACAGTGCATGGTGAAATCTCCTCACTTCGAATTGATTAGAAACCAGCAAAAGTTGTAAATTTATACCATACCGTGAATCAGATCGAATTCAATAATTCGCATTTCAATTTTGACAGTGGTTGCCATGAAAACAACACGGCGTGGAAAGTGCCCCGCCCTCATGAAATGTCGGACTGTTCTTCATCCACCTCTAAACGCAGGAAATCGCAAGGTAGTTTGGTGATCCATGCCGGTAGATTTACTAGCGCTGCCAACGGATGCTTCTTGAAGAAGCGCAAAAGTGCAATGGTGAAATCTCCGTACTTCGAATTGATTACAAACCAGCAAAAGATGTAAATTTGTACCATAAAATGAATCAGATCGAATTAAATAATTCACTTTCTAATTCCGATAGTGGTTGTCATGAAAACAATACGGAGTGCAATGTGTCCCACCCAAATAAAATGTCGGACTTTTTTTAATCCACCTCTGAAACCAGGAAGTCGCAAGGTGGTGCGGTTATCCATGACGGTAGATTGCCTCGCGCTGCAAACGGATCCTTCGTGAAAAAGCGCAACAGTGCATGGTGAAATCTCCTCACTTCGAATTGATTACAAACCAGCAAAAGATGTAAATTTGTACAGCACCATGAATGAGATTGAATTAAATAATTCACTTTCCAATTCCGACAGTGGTTGCCATGAAAACAATACGGGGTGCAAAGTGTCCCACCCTAATCAAATGTCGGACTTTTCTTAATCCACCTCTGAAACCAGGAAATCGGATGGTTGTGCGGTTATCCATGACGGTAGATTGCCTCGCACAGACAACGTATGTTTCGTGAAAAAGCGCAACAGTGCAATGGTGAAATCTCCGTACTACGAATTGATTACAAACCAGCAAAAGATGTAAATTTATACCATACCGTTAATCAGATCGAACTAAAAAATTTACTTTTTAACTCCGACAGTGGTTGTTATCAAAACAACACGGAGAGCAACGTGTCCCACCCTAATCAAATGTCATTCTTTTCTTAATCCACCTCTGAAACCAGGAAATCGCAAGGTGGTGCGGTTATCCATGACGGTAGATTGCCTCGCGCTGCCAACGGATGCTTCGTGAAAAAGCGCAACAGTGCATGGTGAAATCTCCGTACTTCGAATTGATTACAAACCAGCAAAAGATGTTAATTTGTACCATGAAATGAATCAGATCGAATTAAATAATTCGCTTTCTAATTCCGATAGTGGTTGCCATGAAAACAACACGCAATGCAAAGTGTTCCGCCCTAATGAAATTTCGGACTTTTCTTGATCCACCTCTGAAACCAGGAAATCGGATGGTTGTGCGGTTATCCATGACGGTAGATTGCCTCGCGCTGCCAACGGATGCTTCGTGAAAAACCGCAACAGTGCATGGTGAAATCTCCTCACTTCGAATTGATTAGAAACCAGCAAAAGTTGTAAATTTATACCATACCGTGAATCAGATCGAATTCAATAATTCGCATTTCAATTTTGACAGTGGTTGCCATGAAAACAACACGGCGTGCAAAGTGCCCCGCCCTCATGAAATGTCGGACTGTTCTTCATCCACCTCTAAACGCAGGAAATCGCAAGGTAGTGTGGTGATCCATGCCGGTAGATTTCCTCGCGCTGCCAACGGATGCTTCGTGAAGAAGCGCAAAAGTGCAATGGTGAAATCTCCGTACTTCGAATTGATTACAAACCAGCAAAAGATGTAAATTTGTACCATAAAATGAATCGAATCGAATTAAATAATTCACTTTCTAATTCCGATAGTGGTTGTCATGAAAACAATACGGAGTGCAATGTGTCCCACCCAAATCAAACGTCGGACTTTTCTTAATCCACCTCTGCAACCCGGAAATCGGAAGGTTGTGCGGTTATCCATGACAGGTAGATTACCTCGCACAGCCAACGTATGTTTCGTGAAAAAGCGCAACAGTGCAATGGTGAAATCTCTGTACTACGAATTGATTACAAACCAGCAAAAGATGGAACTTTTTACCATACCGTGAATCATATCCAATTTAATAATTCACTTTCTATCTCCGATAGTGGTTGCGCTCAAAACAACACGGAGTGCAAAGTGCCCCACCCTAATCAAATGTCGGCGTGTTCTTAATCCACTTCTGAACACAGGAAATCGCGAGGTAGTGCGGTTATCCATGACCGTAGATTGCCTAGCCCTGCCAATGGATGCTTCGTGAAGAAGCGGAAAAGTGCAATGGTGAAATCCGCTCACTTCGAATTCATTACATACCAGCACAAGATGTAAATTTGTACCATCAAATGATTCAGATCGAATAAAAAAATTCCCCTTCTCATTCCGAATGGTTGCGATGAAAACAACACGGAATGCAAAGTGTCCCACCCTAATCAAATGTGGGACTTTTTTTAATCCACCTCAGAAACCAGGAAATCGCATGATGGTGCGGTTATCCATGACGGTAGATTGCCTCGCGCTGCCAACGGATGCTCCGTGAAAAAGCGAAACAGTGCAATGGTGAAAAATCCTCACTTCGAATTGATTAGAAATTAGCAAAAGATGTAAATTTGTACCCCACCATGAATCAGAGCGAATTAAATAATTCATTTTCTAATTCCGATAGTGGTTGCCATGAAAACAACACGCAGTTCAAAGTGTTCCGCCCTAATGAAATTTCGTACTTTTCTTAATCCACCTCTGAAACCAGGAAATCGCATGATGTTGCGGTTATCCATGACGGTAGATTGCCTCGCGCTGCCAACGGATGCTTCGTGAAAAAGCGCAACAGTGCAATGGGGAAAACTCCTCACTTCGAATTGATTACAAATAAGCAAAAGATGTAAATTTGTACCACACCATGAATCAGATCGAATTAAATAATTCACTTTCAAATTCCGACAGCGGTTGCCATCAAAACAACACGGAGTGCAACGTGTTTCACCCTAATCAAATGTCGGACTTTTCTTAATCCACCTCTGAAACCAGAAAATCGCAAGGTGGTGCGGTTATCCATGACGGTAGATTGCCTCGCGCTGCCAACGGATGCTTCGTGAAAAAGCGCAACAGTGCATGGTGAAACCTCCTCACTTCGAATTGATTACAAACCAGCAAAAGATGTAAATTTGTACCACACCATGAATCAGATCGAATTAAATAATTCATTTTCTAATTCCGATAGTGGTTGCCATGAAAACAACACGCAGTTTAAAGTGTTCCGCCCTAATGAAATTTCGTACTTTTCTTAATCCTCCTCTGAAACCAGGAAATCGCATGATGGTGCGGTTATCCATGACGGTAGATTGCCTCGCGCTGCCAACGGATGCTTCGTGAAAAAGCGCAACAGTGCAATGGGGAAATCTCCTCACTTCGAATTGATTACAAACCAGCAAAAGATGTAAATTTGTACCACACCATGAATCAGAGCGAATGAAATAATTCACTTTCTAATTCCGACAGTGGTTGCCATGAAAACAACACGGAGTGCAAAGAGCCCCGCCCTAATGAAATGTCGGACTGTTCTTCATCCACCTCTAAACGCAGGAAATCGCAAGGTAGTGTGGTGATCTATGCCGGTAGATTTCCTCGCGCTGCCAACGGATGCTTCGTGAAAAAGCGCAAAAGTGCAATGGTGAAATCTCCTCACTTCGAATTGATTACAAACCAGCAAAAGATGTAAATTTGTACCACACCATGAATCAGATCGAATTAAATAATTCAATTTCTAATTCCGACAGTGGTTGCCATGAAAACAAAACGGAGTGCAAAGTGTCCCACCCTAATCAAATGTCGGACTTTTCTTAATCCACCTCTAAACGCAGGAAATCGCAAGGTAGTGTGGTGATCCATGCCGGTAGATTGCCTCGCGCTGCCAACGGATGCTTCGTGAAGAAGCGCAATAGTGCAATGGTGGAATCTCCTCAATTCGAATTGATTACAAACCAGCAAAAGATGTAAATTTGTACCATAAAATGAATCAGATCGAATTAAATAATTCACTTTCCAATTCCGATAGTGGTTGCCATGAAAACAACACGGATTGCAAAGTGACCCGCCCTTAATGAAATGTCGGACTGTTCTTATTCCACCTCTAAACGCAGGAAATCGCAAGGTAGTGTGGTGATCCATGCCGGTAGATTGCCTCGCCCTGCCAATGGATGCTTCATGAAGATGCGCAATAGTGCAATGGTGGAATCTCCTCACTTCGAATTGATTACAAACCAGCAAAAGATGTAAGTTTATACCATACCGTGAATCAGATCGAATTAAATAATTCACTTTCTAATTCCTATAGTGGTTGCCATGAAAACAACACGGAGTGCAAAGTGTCCCACCCTAATCAAGTGTCGGACTTTTCTTAATCCACCTATAAACGCAGGAAATCGCAAGGTAGTGTGGTGATCCATGCCGGTAGATTGCCTCGCCCTGCCAATAGATGCTTCATGAAGATGCGCAATAGTGCAATGGTGGAATCTCCTCACTTCGAATTGATTACAAACCAGCAAAAGATGTAAATTTGTACCACACCATGAATCTGGTCGAATTGAATAATTCACTTTCTAATTCCGACAGTGGTTGCCATGAAAACAACACGGAGTGCAAAGTGTCCCACCCTAATCAAATGTCGAAATTTCTTAATCCACCTCTAAACGCAGGAAGTCGCAAGGTTGTGTGGTGATCCATGCCGGTAGATTGCCTCGCGCTGCCAACGGATTCTTTGTGAAGAAGCGCAAAAGTGCAATGGTGAGATCTCCGTACTTCGAATTGATTACAAACCAGCAAAAGATGTAAATTTGTAGCATAAAATGAATCAGATCGAATTAAATAATTCACTTTCAAATTCCGACAGCGGTTGCCATCAAAACAACACGGAGTGCAACGTGTTTCACCCTAATCAAATGTCGGACTTTTCTTAATCCACCTCTGAAACCAGAAAATCGCAAGGTGGTGCGGTTATCCATGACGGTAGATTGCCTCGCGCTGCCAACGGATGCTTCGTGAAAAAGCGCAACAGTGCATGGTGAAACCTCCTCACTTCGAATTGATTACAAACCAGCAAAAGATGTAAATTTGTACCACACCATGAATCAGATCGAATTAAATAATTCATTTTCTAATTCCGATAGTGGTTGCCATGAAAACAACACGCAGTTTAAAGTGTTCCGCCCTAATGAAATTTCGTACTTTTCTTAATCCTCCTCTGAAACCAGGAAATCGCATGATGGTGCGGTTATCCATGACGGTAGATTGCCTCGCGCTGCCAACGGATGCTTCGTGAAAAAGCGCAACAGTGCAATGGGGAAATCTCCTCACTTCGAATTGATTACAAACCAGCAAAAGATGTAAATTTGTACCACACCATGAATCAGAGCGAATGAAATAATTCACTTTCTAATTCCGACAGTGGTTGCCATGAAAACAACACGGAGTGCAAAGAGCCCCGCCCTAATGAAATGTCGGACTGTTCTTCATCCACCTCTAAACGCAGGAAATCGCAAGGTAGTGTGGTGAACTATGCCGGTAGATTTCCTCGCGCTGCCAACGGATGCTTCGTGAAAACGCGCAAAAGTGCAATGGTGAAATCTCCTCACTTCGAATTGATTACAAACCAGCAAAAGATGTAAATTTCTACCACACCATGAATCAGATCGAATTGAATAATTGACTTTCTAATTCCGACAGTGGTTGCCATGAAAAGAAAACGGAGTGCAAAGTGTCCCACCCTAATCAAATGTCGGAGTGTTCTCAATCCACTTCTGAACACAGGAATTCGCAATGTAGTGTGGTGATCCATGCCGCTATATTGCCTCGCCCTGCCAATGGATGCTTCATGAAGATGCGCAATAGTCCAATGGTGGAATCTCCTCACTTAGAATTGATTACAAACCAGCAAAAGATGTAAATTTGTACCATAAAATGAATCAGATCGAATTAAATAATTCACTTTCCAATTCCGATAGTGGTTGCGATGAAAACAACACGGAGTGCAAAGTGACCCGCCCTAATGAAATGTCGGACTTTTCTTAATCCACCTCTAAACGCAGGAAATCGCAAGGAAGTGTGGTGATCCATGCCGGTAGATTGCCTCGCCCTGCCAATAGATGCTTCATGAAGATGCGCAATAGTGCAATGGTGGAATCTCCTCACTTCGAATTGATTACAAACCAGCAAAAGATGTAAATTTGTACCACACCATGAATCAGGTCGAATTAAATAATTCACTTTCTAATTCCGACAGTGGTTGCCATGAAAACAACACGGAGTGCAAAGTGTCCCACCCTAATCAAATGTCGAAATGTTCTTAATCCACCTCTAAACGCAGGAAGTCGCAAGGTTGTGTGGTGATCCATGCCGGTAGATTGCCTCGCGCTGCCAACGGATTCTTCGTGAAGAAGCGCAAAAGTGCAATGGTGAGATCTCCGTACTTCGAATTGATTACAAACCAGCAAAAGATGTAAATTTGTAGCATAAAATGAATCAGATCGAATTAAATAATTCACTTTCTAATTCCGATAGTGGTTGCCATGAAAACAACACGGAGTGCAAATTGCCCCGCCCTAATGAAATGTCGGACTTTTCTCAAAACACCTCTCAAACCATGAAATCGCATGATGGTGCGGTTATCCATGACGGTAGATTGCCTCGGGCTACCAACGGATGCTTCGTGAAAAAGCGCAAAAGTGCAATGGTGAAATCTCCTCACTTCGAATTGATTACAAACCAGCAAAAGATGTAAATTTATACCATACCGTGAATCAGATCGAATTAAATAATTCCCTTTTCAATTCCGACAGTGGTTGCCATGAAAACAACACGGAGTGCAAAGTGTCCCACCCTAATCAAATGTCGGAGTGTTCTTAATCCACCTCTAAACGCAGGAAATCGCAAGGTAGTGTGGTGATCCATGACGGTAGATTGCCTCGGTCTGCCAACGGATGTTTCGTGAAAAACCGAAACATTGCATGGTGAAATCTCCTCACTTCGAATTGATTAGAAACCAGCAAAAGATGTAAATTTGTACCACACCATGAATCAGAGCGAATGAAATAATTCACTTTCTAATTCCGACAGTGGTTGCCATGAAAACAACACGGAGTGCAAAGAGCCCCGCCCTAATGAAATGTCGGACTGTTCTTCATCCACCTCTAAACGCAGGAAATCGCAAGGTAGTGTGGTGAACTATGCCGGTAGATTTCCTCGCGCTGCCAACGGATGCTTCGTGAAAACGCGCAAAAGTGCAATGGTGAAATCTCCTCACTTCGAATTGATTACAAACCAGCAAAAGATGTAAATTTGTACCACACCATGAATCAGATCGAATTGAATAATTGACTTTCTAATTCCGACAGTGGTTGCCATGAAAAGAAAACGGAGTGCAAAGTGTCCCACCCTAATCAAATGTCGGAGTGTTCTCAATCCACTTCTGAACACAGGAATTCGCAATGTAGTGTGGTGATCCATGCCGCTATATTGCCTCGCCCTGCCAATGGATGCTTCATGAAGATGCGCAATAGTCCAATGGTGGAATCTCCTCACTTAGAATTGATTACAAACCAGCAAAAGATGTAAATTTGTACCATAAAATGAATCAGATCGAATTAAATAATTCACTTTCCAATTCCGATAGTGGTTGCGATGAAAACAACACGGAGTGCAAAGTGACCCGCCCTAATGAAATGTCGGACTTTTCTTAATCCACCTCTAAACGCAGGAAATCGCAAGGAAGTGTGGTGATCCATGCCGGTAGATTGCCTCGCCCTGCCAATAGATGCTTCATGAAGATGCGCAATAGTGCAATGGTGGAATCTCCTCACTTCGAATTGATTACAAACCAGCAAAAGATGTAAATTTGTACCACACCATGAATCAGGTCGAATTAAATAATTCACTTTCTAATTCCGACAGTGGTTGCCATGAAAACAACACGGAGTGCAAAGTGTCCCACCCTAATCAAATGTCGAAATGTTCTTAATCCACCTCTAAACGCAGGAAGTCGCAAGGTTGTGTGGTGATCCATGCCGGTAGATTGCCTCGCGCTGCCAACGGATTCTTCGTGAAGAAGCGCAAAAGTGCAATGGTGAGATCTCCGTACTTCGAATTGATTACAAACCAGCAAAAGATGTAAATTTGTAGCATAAAATGAATCAGATCGAATTAAATAATTCACTTTCTAATTCCGATAGTGGTTGCCATGAAAACAACACGGAGTGCAAATTGCCCCGCCCTAATGAAATGTCGGACTTTTCTCAAAACACCTCTCAAACCATGAAATCGCATGATGGTGCGGTTATCCATGACGGTAGATTGCCTCGGGCTACCAACGGATGCTTCGTGAAAAAGCGCAAAAGTGCAATGGTGAAATCTCCTCACTTCGAATTGATTACAAACCAGCAAAAGATGTAAATTTATACCATACCGTGAATCAGATCGAATTAAATAATTCCCTTTTCAATTCCGACAGTGGTTGCCATGAAAACAACACGGAGTGCAAAGTGTCCCGCCCTAATGAAATGTCGGACTGTTCTTAATCCACCTCTAAACGCAGGAAATCGCAAGGTAGTGTGGTGATCCATGCCGGTAGATTTCCTCGCTCTGCCAACGGATGTTTCGTGAAAAAGCGCAACAGTGCATGGTGAAATCTCCTCACTTCGAATTGATTACAAACCAGCAAAAGATGTAAATTTGTACCACACCATGAATCAGATCGAATTAAATAATTCACTTTTTATTTCCGACAGTGGTTGCCATGAAAACAACACGGAGTGCAAAGAGCCCCGCCCTAATGAAATGTCGGACTGTTCTTCATCCACCTCTAAACGCAGGAAATCGCAAGGTAGTGTGGTGATCTATGCCGGTAGATTTCCTCGCGCTGCCAACGGATGCTTCGTGAAAACGCGCAAAAGTGCAATGGTGAAATCTCCTCACTTCGAATTGATTACAAACCAGCAAAAGATGTAAATTTCTACCACACCATGAATCAGATCGAATTGAATAATTGACTTTCTAATTCCGACAGTGGTTGCCATGAAAAAACGGAGTGCAAAGTGTCCCACCCTAATCAAATGTCGGAGTGTTCTCAATCCACTTCTGAACACAGGAATTCGCAATGTAGTGTGGTGATCCATGCCGCTATATTGCCTCGCCCTGCCAATGGATGCTTCATGAAGATGCGCAATAGTCCAATGGTGGAATCTCCTCACTTAGAATTGATTACAAACCAGCAAAAGATGTAAATTTGTACCATAAAATGAATCAGATCGAATTAAATAATTCACTTTCCAATTCCGATAGTGGTTGCGATGAAAACAACACGGAGTGCAAAGTGACCCGCCCTAATGAAATGTCGGACTTTTCTTAATCCACCTCTAAACGCAGGAAATCGCAAGGAAGTGTGGTGATCCATGCCGGTAGATTGCCTCGCCCTGCCAATAGATGCTTCATGAAGATGCGCAATAGTGCAATGGTGGAATCTCCTCACTTCGAATTGATTACAAACCAGCAAAAGATGTAAATTTGTACCACACCATGAATCAGGTCGAATTAAATAATTCACTTTCTAATTCCGACAGTGGTTGCCATGAAAACAACACGGAGTGCAAAGTGTCCCACCCTAATCAAATGTCGAAATGTTCTTAATCCACCTCTAAACGCAGGAAGTCGCAAGGTTGTGTGGTGATCCATGCCGGTAGATTGCCTCGCGCTGCCAACGGATTCTTCGTGAAGAAGCGCAAAAGTGCAATGGTGAGATCTCCGTACTTCGAATTGATTACAAACCAGCAAAAGATGTAAATTTGTAGCATAAAATGAATCAGATCGAATTAAATAATTCACTTTCTAATTCCGATAGTGGTTGCCATGAAAACAACACGGAGTGCAAATTGCCCCGCCCTAATGAAATGTCGGACTTTTCTCAAAACACCTCTCAAACCATGAAATCGCATGATGGTGCGGTTATCCATGACGGTAGATTGCCTCGGGCTACCAACGGATGCTTCGTGAAAAAGCGCAAAAGTGCAATGGTGAAATCTCCTCACTTCGAATTGATTACAAACCAGCAAAAGATGTAAATTTATACCATACCGTGAATCAGATCGAATTAAATAATTCCCTTTTCAATTCCGACAGTGGTTGCCATGAAAACAACACGGAGTGCAAAGAGCCCCGCCCTAATGAAATGTCGGACAGTTCTTAATCCACCTCTAAACGCAGGAAATCGCAAGGTAGTGTGGTGATCTATGCCGGTAGATTTCCTCGCTCTGCCAACGGATGCTTCGTGAAGAAGCGCAAACGTGCAATGGTGAAATCTCCGTACCTCGAATTGATTACAAACCAGCAAAAGATGTAAATTTGTACCATAAAATGAATCAGATCGAATTAAATAATTCACTTTCTAATTCCGACAGTGGTTGCCATGAAAACAACACGGAGTGCAAAGTGTCCCACCCTAATCAAATGTCGGAGTGTTCTTAATCCACCTCTAAACGCAGGAAATCGCAAGGTAGTGTGGTGATCCATGACGGTAGATTGCCTCGGTCTGCCAACGGATGTTTCGTGAAAAACCGAAACATTGCATGGTGAAATCTCCTCACTTCGAATTGATTAGAAACCAGCAAAAGTTGTAAATTTATACCATACCGTGAATCAGATCGAATTAAATAATTCACTTTTCAGTTCCGAAAGTGGTTGCCATGAAAACAACAGATCGTGCAAAGTGCCCCGCCCTAATGAAATGTTGGACTGTTCTTCATCCACCTCTAAACGCAGGAAATCGCAAAGTAGTGTGGTGATCCGTGCCGCGGTAGATTTCCTCGCGATGGCAACGGATGCTTCGTGAAGAAGCGAAAAAGTGCAATGGTGAAATCTCCATCCTTCGAATTGATTACAACCCAGCAAAAGATGTAAATTTGTATTATAAAATGAATCACATCGAATTAAATAATTCACTTTCCAATTCGGATAGTGGTTGCCATGAAAGCAATACGGAGAGCAAAGTGTCCCACCCTAATCAAATGTCGCACTTTTCTTTATCCACCTCTGAAACCAGGAAATCGGAAGGTTGTGCGGTTATCCATGACCGTAGATTGCCTCGCACTGTCAACGTATGTTTCGTGAAAAAGCGCAACAGTGCAATGGTGAAATCTCCTCACTTCGAATTGATTACAAACCAGCAAAAGATGTAAATTTGTACCATACCGTGAATCAGATCGAATAAAATAATTCCCTTTTCAATTCCGACAGTGGTTGCCATGAAAACAACACGGAGTGCAAAGAGCCTTGCCCTAATGAAATGTCGGACTGTTCTTCATCCATCTCTAAACGCAGGAAATCGCAATGTAGTGTGGTGATCTATGCCGGTAGACTTCCTCGCTCTGCCAACGGATGCTTCGTGAAGAAGCGCAAAAGTGCAATGGTGAAATCTCCGTACCTCGAATTGATTACAAACCAGCAAAAGATGTAAATTTGTACCATAAAATGAATCTTATCGAATTAAATAATTCACTTTCTAATTCCGACAGTAGTTGCCATGAAAACAACACGGAGTGCAAAGTGCCCCACCCTAATCAAATGTCGGAGTGTTCTTAATCCTCTTCTGAACACAGGAAATCGCGAGGTAGTGGGGTGATCCATGACGGTGGATTGCCTAGCCCTGCCAATGGATGCTTCGTGAAGAAGCGCAAAAGTGCAATGGTGAAATTTCCTCACTTCGAATTGATTACAAACCAGCAAAAGATGTAAATTTGTACCACACCATGAATCTTATCGAATTAAATAATTCACTTTCTAATTCCGACAGTGGTTGCCATGAAAACAAAACGGAGTGCAAAGTGTCCCACCCTAGTCAAGTGTCGGACTTTTCTTAATCCACCTCTAAACGCAGGAAATCGCAAGGTAGTGTGGTGATCCATGACGGTAGATTGCCTCGCCCTACCAATGGATACTTCATGAAGATGGTCAATAGTGCAATGGTGGAATCTCCTCACTTCGAATTGATTACAAACCAGCAAAAGATGTAAATTTGTACCACACCATGAATCAGGTCGAATTAAATAATTCACTTTCTAATTCCGACAGTGGTTGCCATGAAAACAACACGCAGTTCAAAGTGTTCCGCCCAAATGAAATTTCGTACTTTTCTTAATCCACCTCTGAAACCAGGAAATCGCATGATGGTGCGGTTATCCATGACGGAAGATTGCCTCGCGCTGCCAACGGATGCTTCGTGAAAAAGCGCAACAGTGCAATGGGGAAATCTCCTCACTTCGAATTGATTACAAACCAGCAAAAGATGTAAATTTGTACCACACCATGAATCAGAGCGAATGAAATAATTCACTTTCTAATTCCGACAGTGGTTGCCATGAAAACAACACGGAGTGCAAAGAGTCCCGCCCTAATGAAATGTCGGACTGTTCTTCATCCACCTCTAAACGCAGGAAATCGCAAGGTAGTGTGGTGAACTATGCCGGTAGATTTCCTCGCGCTGCCAACGGATGCTTCGTGAAGACGCGCAAAAGTGCAATGGTGAAATCTCCTCACTTCGAATTGATTACAATCCAGCAAAAGATGTAAATTTGTACCACACCATGAATCAGATCGAATTAAATAATTAACTTTCTAATTCCTACAGTGGTTGCCATGAAAAGAAAACGGAGTGCAAAGTGTCCCACCCTAATCAAATGTCGGAGTGTTCTTAATCCACTTCTGAACACAGGAATTCGCAATGTAGTGTGGTGATCCATGCCGCTAGATTGCCTCGCCCTGCCAATGGATGCTCCATAAAGATGCGCAATAGTGCAATGGTGGAATCTCCTCACTTAGAATTGATTACAAACCAGCAAAAGATGTAAATTTGTACCATAAAATGAATCAGATCGAATTCAATAATTCACTTTCCAATTCCGATAGTGGTTGCGATGAAAACAACACGGAGTGCAAAGTGACCCGCCCTAATCAGATGTCGGAGTGTTCTTAATCCACCTCTAAACGCAGGAAACCGCAAGGTAGTGTGGTGATCCATGCCGGTAGATTGCCTCGCGCTGCCAACGGATTCTTCGTGAAGAAGCGCAAAAGTGCAATGGTGAAATCTCCGTACTTCGAATTGATTACAAACCATCAAAAGATGTAAATTTGTACCATAAAATGAATCAGATCGAATTAAATAATTCACTTTCTAATTCCGATTGTGGTTGCCATGAAAACAACACGGAGTGCAAATTGCCCCGCCCTAATGAAATTTCGGATTTTTTTTAATCCACCTCAGAAACCAGGAAATCGCTTGGTGGTGCGGTTATCCATGACGGAAGATTGCCTCGCGCTGCCAACGGATGCTTCGTGAAAAAGCGCAAAAGTGCAATGGTGAAATCTCCTCACTTCGAATTGATAACAAACCAGCAAAAGATGTAAATTTATACCATACCGTGAATCAGATCGAATAAAATAAGTTCCTTTTCAATTCCGACAGTGGTTGCCATGAAAACAACTAGGAGTGCAAAGAGCCCCGCCCTAATGAAATGTCGGACAGTTCTTCATCCACCTCAAAACGCAGGAAATCGCAAGGTAGTGTGGTTATCTATGCCGGTAGATTTCCTCGCTCTGCCAACGGATGCTTCGTGAAGAAGCGCAAAAGTGCAATGGTGAAATCTCCTCACTTCGAATTGATTACAAACCAGCAAAAGATGTAAATTTATACCATACCGTGAATCAGATCGAATTAAATAATTCCCTTTTCAATTCGGACAGTGGTTGCCATGAAAACAACACGAGTGCAAAGTGTCCCACCCTAATCAAATGTCGGAGTGTTCTTAATCCACTTCTGAACACAGGAAATCGCAAGGTAGTGCGGTGATCTATGACGGTGGATTGCCTAGCCCTGCCTATGGATGCTTCGTGAAGAAGCGCAAAAGTGCAATGGTGAAATCTCCTCACTTCGAATTGATTACAAACCAGCAAAAGATGTAAATTTGTACAGCACCATGAATCAGATCGAATTAAATAATTAACTTTATAATTCCGACAGTGGTTGCCATGAAAACAACACGGAGTGCAAAGCGTCCCAACCTAATCAAAGGTCGAAGTGTTCTTAATCCACTTCTGAACACAGGAATTCGCAAGGTAGTGCGGTGATCCATGACGGTGGATTGCCTAGCCCTGCCAATGGATGCTTCGTGAAGAAGCGCAGAATTGCAATGGTGAAATCCGCTCACTTCGAATTCATTACATACCAGCAAAAGATGTAAATTTGTACCATAAAATGAATCAGATCGAACTAAATAATTCACTTTTTAAAACCCACAGTGGTTGCCATCAAAACAACACGGAGTGCAAAGTGTTTCACCCCAATCAAATTTCGGACTTTTCTTAATCCACCTCTGAAACCAGGAAATCGGAAGGTTGTGCGGTTATCCATGACGGTAGATTGCCTCGCCCTGCCAACGGATGCCTTGTAAAAAAGCGCAACAGTGCATGGTGAAATCTACGTACTTCGAATTGATTACAAACCAGCAAAAGATGTACATTTTTACCATAATATGAATCAGATCGAATTAAATAATTCACTTTCTAATTCCGCTAGTGGTTCCCATGAAAACAACACGGAGAGCAAAGTGCCCCGTTCTCATGAAATGTCGGACTTTTCTTAATCTACCTCTAAAATCAGGAAATCGCATGATGGTGCGGTTATGCATGACGGTAGATTGCCTCGCGCTGCCTACGGATGCTTCGTGAAGAAGCGCAAAAGTGCAATGGTGAAATTCTCTCACTTCGAATTCATTACATACCAGCAAAAGATGTAAATTTGTACCATAAAATGATTCAGAGCGAATGAAATAATTCACTTTCTAATTCCGACAGTGGTTGCCATGAAAACAATACGGAGTGCAAAGTGTCCCACCCTAATCAAATGTCGGAGTATTCTTAATCCACTTCTGAACACAGCAAATCGCAAGGTAGTGCGGTGATCCATGACGGAGGATTGCCTAGCCATGCCAACGGATGCTTCGTGAAAAAGCGCAACAGTGCATGGTGAAATCTCCTCACTTCGAATGGATTACAAACCAGCAAAAGATGTAAATTTATACCATACCGTGAACCAGATCGAATTAAATAATTCCCTTTTCAATTTCGACAGTGGTTGCCATGAAAACAACACGGAGTGCAAAAAGCCTCGCCCTAATGAAATGTCGGACTGTTCTTCATCCACCTCTAAACGCAGGAAATCGCAAGGTAGTGTGGTGATTTATGCCGGTAGATTTCCTCGCGCTGCCAACGGATGCTTCGTGAAGAAGCGCAAAAGTGCAATGGTGAAATCTCCCTAAATCGAATTGATTACAAACCAGCAAAAGATGTAAATTTGTACCATAAAATGAATCAGATCGAATTAAATAATTCACTTTCTAATTCCGATAGTGGTTGCCATGGAAACAACACAGAGTGCAAAGTGACCCGCCCTAATCAAGTGTCGGACTTTCCTTAATCCACCTCTAAACGCAGGAAATCGCAAGGAAGTGTGGTGATCCATGCAGGTAGATTGCCTCGCCTTGCCAATGGATGCATCATGAAGATGCGCAATAGTGCAATGGTGGAATCTCCTCACTTCGAAATGATTACAAACCAGCAAAAGATGTAAATTTATACCACACCATGAATCAGATCGAATTAAATAATTCACTTTCTAATTCCGATAGTGGTTGCCATGAAAACAACACGGAGTGCAAAGTGACCCGCCCTAATGAAATGTCGGACTTTCCTTAATCCACCTCTAAACGCAGGAAATCGCAAGGATGTGTGGTGATCCATGCAGGTAGATTGCCTCGCCTTGCCAATGGATGCATCATGAAGATGCGCAATAGTGCAATGGTGGAATCTCCTCACATCGAAATGATTACAAACCAGCAAAAGATGTAAATTTATACCACACCATGAATCAGATCGAATTAAATAGATCACTTTCTAATTCCGATATTGGTTGCCATGAAAACAACACGGAGTGCAAAGTGCCCCGCCCTAATGAAATGTCGGACTTTTCTTGATCCACCTCTGAAACCAGGAAATCGCATGATGGTGCGGTTAACCATGACGGTAGATTGCCTCGCGCTGCCAACGGATGCTTCGTGAAAAAGCGCAACAGAGCATGGTGAAATCTCCGTACTTCGAATTGATTACAAACCTGCAAAAGATGTAAATTTGTACCATAAAATGAATCAGATCGAATTAAATAATTCACTTTCTAATTCCGATATAGGTTGCCATGAAAACAACACGCAGTGCAAAGTGTTCCGCCCTAATGAAATTTCGGACTTTTCTTAATCCACCTCTGAAACCAGGAAATCGCATGATGGTGCGGTTATCCATGACGGTAGATTGCCTCGCGTTGCCAACGGATGCTTCGTGAAAAAGCGCAACAGTGCAATGGTGAACTCTCCTCACTTCGAATTGATTACAAACCAGCAAAAGATGTAAATTTATACCATACCGTGAATCAGATCGAATTAAATAATTCCCTTTTCAATTCCGACAGTGGTATCCATGAAAACAACACGGAGTGCAAAGAGCCCCGCCCTAATGAAATGTCGGACTGTTCTTCATCCACCTCTAAACGCAGGATATCGCAAGGTAGTGTGGTGATCTATGCCGGTAGATTTCCTCGAGCTGCCAACGGATGCTTCGTGAAGAAGCGCAAAAGTGCAATGGTGAAATCCCCGTACCTCGAATTGATTACAAACCAGCAAAAGATGTAAATTTGTACCATAAAATGAATCAGATCGAATTAAAAAATTCACTTTTTCATTCCGATAGTGGTTGCCATGAAAACAACACGGAGTGCAAAGTGCCCCGCCCTAATCAAATGTCGGAGTGTTCTTAATCCACTTCTGAACACAGGAAATCGCAAGGTAGTGCGGTGATCCATGACGGTGGATTGCCTAGCCCTGCCAATGGATGGTTCGTGGAGAAGCGCAAAAGTGCAATGGTGAAATCTCCTTACTTCGAATTGATTACAAACCAGCAAAAGATGTAAATTTGTACCACACCATGAATCTGATCGAATTAAATAATTCACTTTCTAATTCCGACAGTAGTTGCCATGAAAACAACACGCAGTGCAAAGTGTCCCACCCTAATCAAATGTCGGAGTGTTCTTAATCCACTTCTAAACACAGGAAATCGCAAGGAAGTGTGGTGATCCATGTCGGTAGATTGCCTCGCCCTGCCAATGGATGCTTCATGAAGATGCGCAATAGTGCAATCGTGGAATCTCCTCACTTCGAATTGATTACAAACCAGCAAAAGATGTAAATTTGTACCATAAAATGAATCAGATCGAATTAAATAATTCACTTTTTAATTCCCACAGTGGTTGCCATCAAAACAACACGGAGTGCAAAGTGTTCCACCCCAATCAAATTTCGGACTTTTCTTAATCCACCTCTGAAACCAGGAAAAAGAAAGGTTGTGCGGTTATCCATGACGGTAGATTGCCTCGCCCTGCCAACGGATGCCTCGTAAAAAAGCGCAACAGTGCATGGTGAAATCTACGTACTTCGAATTGATTACAAACCAGCAAAAGATGTACATTTTTACCATAATATGAATCAGATCGAATTAAATAATTCACTTTCTAATTCCGATAGTGGTTGCCATGAAAACAACACGGAGTGCAAAGTGGCCCGCCCTAATGAAATGTCGGACTTTTCTTAATCCACCTCTAAACGCAGGAAATCGCAAGGTAGTGTGGTGATCTATGCCGGTAGATTTCCTCGCGCTGCCAAAGGATGCTTCGTGAAGAAGGGCAAAAGTGCAATGGTGAAATCTCCGTACCTCGAATTGATTACAAACCAGCCAAAGATGTAAATTTGCACCATAAAATGATTCAGATCGAATTAAATAATTCACTTTCTAATTCCGAGAGTGGTTGCCATGAAAACAACACGGAGTGCAAAGTACCCCGCCGTAATGAAATGTCGGACTTTTCTTAATCCACCTCCGAAACCAGGATGTCGCATGATGGTGCGGTGATCCATGACGGTAGACCGCCTCGCGCTGCCAACGGATGCTTCGTGAAAAAGCGCAACAGTGCATGGTGAAACCTCCTCACTTCGAATTGATTACAAACCAGCAAAAGATGTAAATTTGTACCACACCATGAATCAGATCGAATTAAATAATTCACTTTCTAATTCCGATAGTGGTTGCCATGAAAACAACACGGAGTGCAAAGTGCCCCGCCCTAATGAAATGTCGGACTTTTCTTAATCCACCTCTGAAACCAGGAAATCGCATGATGGTGCGGTTATCCATGACGGTAGATTGCCTCGCGCTGCCAACGGATGCTTCGTGAAAAAGCGCAACAGTGCAATGGTGAAATCTCCTCACTTCGAATTGATTACAAACCAGCAAAAGATGTAAATTTATACCATACCGTGAATCAGATCGAATTAAATAATTCACTTTTCAATTCCGACAGTGGTTGCCATGAAAACAACACGGAGTGCAAAGAGCCCCGCCCTAATGAAATGTCGGACTGTTCTTCATCCACCTCTAAACGCAGGATATCGCAAGGTAGTGTGGTGATCTATGCCGGTAGATTTCCTCGCGCTGCCAACGGATGCTTCGTGAAGAAGCGCAAAAGTGCAATGGTGAAATCTCCGTACCTCGAATTGATTACAAACCAGCAAAAGATGTAAATTTGTACCATAAAATGAATCAGATCGAATTAAAAAATTCACTTTTTAATTCCGATAGTGGTTGCCATGAAAACAACACGGAGTGCAAAGTGCCCCGCCCTAATCAAATGTCGGAGTGTTCTTAATCCACTTCTGAACACAGGAAATCGCAAGGTAGTGCGGTGATCCATGACGGTGGATTGCCTAGCCCTGCCAATGGATGCTTCGTGGAGAAGCGCAAAAGTGCAATGGTGAAATCTCCTTACTTCGAATTGATTACAAACCAGCAAAAGATGTAAATTTGTACCACACCATGAATCTGATCGAATTAAATAATTCACTTTCTAATTCCGACAGTGGTTGCCATGAAAACAACACGGAGTGCAAAGTGTCCCACCCTAATCAAATGTCGGAGTGTTCTTAATCCACTTCTCAACACAGGAAATCGCAAGGAAGTGTGGTGATCCATGCCGGTAGATTGCCTCGCCCTGCCAATGGATGCTTCATGAAGATGCGCAATAGTGCAATGGTGGAATCTCCTCACTTCGAATTGATTACAAACCAGCAAAAGATGTAAATTTGTACCATAAAATGAATCAGATCGAATTAAATAATTCACTTTCTAATTCCGATAGTGGTTGCCATGAAAACAACACGGAGTGCAAAGTGACCCGCCCTAATGAAATGTCGGACTTTCCTTAATCCACCTCTAAACGCAGGAAATCGCAAGGAAGTGTGGTGATCCATGCCGGTAGATTGCCTCGCCTTGCCAATGGAAGCATCATGAAGATGCGCAATAGTGCAATGGTGGAATCTCCTCACTTCGAAATGATTACAAACCAGCAAAAGATGTAAATTTATACCACACCATGAATCAGATCGAATTAAATAGATCACTTTCTAATTCCGATATTGGTTGGCATGAAAACAACACGGAGTGCAAAGTGTCCCGCTTTAATGAAATGTCGGACATTTCTTAATCCACCTCTGAAACCAGGAAATCGCATGATGGTGCGGTTAACCATGACAGTAGATTGCCTCGCGCTACCAACGGATGCTTCGTGAAAAAGCGCAACAGAGCATGGTGAAATCTCCGTACTTCGAATTGATTACAAACCAGCAAAAGATGTAAATTTATACCACACCATGAATCAGATCGAATTAAATAATTCCCTTTTCAATTCCGACAGTGGTTGCCATGAAAACAACACGGAGTGCAAAGAGCCCCGCCCTAATGAAATGTCGGACTGTTCTTCATCCACCTCTAAACGCAGGATATCGCAAGGTAGTGTGGTGATCTATGCCGGTAGATTTCCTCGCGCTGCCAAGGGATGCTTCGTGAAGAAGCGCAAAAGTGCAATGGTGAAATCCCCGTACCTCGAATTGATTACAAACCAGCAAAAGATGTAAATTTGTACCATAAAATGAATCAGATCGAATTAAAAAATTCACTTTTTAATTCCGATAGTGGTTGCCATGAAAACAACACGGAGTGCAAAGTGCCCCGCCCTAATCAAATGTCGGAGTGTTCTTAATCCACTTCTAAACACAGGAAATCGCAAGGTAGTGTGGTGATCCATGACGGTAGATTGCCTCGCCCTGCCAATGGATGCTTCGTGAAGATGCGCAATAGTGCAATGGTGGAATCTCCTCACTTCGAATTGATTACAAACCAGCAAAAGATGTAAATTTGTACCATAAAATGAATCAGATCGAATTAAATAATTCACTTTCTAATTCCGATAGTGGTTGCCATGAAAACAACACGGAGTGCAAAGAGCCCCGCCCTAATGAAATGTCGGACTGTTCTTCATCCACCTCTAAACGCAGGAAATCGCAAGGTAGTGTGGTGATCTATGCCGGTAGATTTCCTCGCGCTGCCAACGGATGCTTCGTGAAGAAGCGCAAAAGTGCAATGGTGAAATCTCCGTACCTCGAATTGATTACAAACCAGCAAAAGATGTAAATTTGTACCATAAAATGAATCAGATCGAATTAAATAATTCACTTTCTAATTCCGATAGTGGTTGCCATGAAAACAACACGGAGTGCAAAGTGCCCCGCCCTAATCAAATGTCGGAGTGTTCTTAATCCACTTCTAAACACAGGAAATCGCAAGGTAGTGTGGTGATCCATGTCGGTAGATTGCCTCGCCCTGCCAATGGATGCTTCATGAAGATGCGCAATAGTGCAATGGTGGAATCTCCTCACTTCGAATTGATTACAAACCAGCAAAAGATGTAAATTTGTACCATAAAATGAATCAGATCGAATTAAATAATTCACTTTCTAATTCGGATAGTGGTTGCCATGAAAACAACACGGAGTGCAAAGTGCCCCGCCCTAATGAAATGTCGGACTTTTCTTAATCCACCTCTAAACGCAGGAAATCGCAAGGTAGTGTGGTGATCCATGCCGGTAGATTTCCTCGCGCTGCCAAGGGATGCTTCGTGAAGATGCGCAATAGTGCAATGGTGAAATCTCCTCACTTCGAATTGATTACAAACCAGCAAAAGATGTAAATTTGTACCATAAAATGAATCAGATCGAATTAAATAATTCACTTTCTAATTCCGATAGTGGTTGCCATGAAAACAACACGGAGTGCAAAGTGCCCCGCCCTAATGAAATGTCGGACTTTTCTTAATCCACCTCTAAACGCAGGAAATCGCAAGGTAGTGTGGTGATCCATGACGGTAGATTGCCTCGCCCTGCCAATGGATGCTTCGTGAAGATGCGCAATAGTGCAATGGTGGAATCTCCTCACTTCGAATTGATTACAAACCAGCAAAAGATGTAAATTTCTACCATACCGTGAATCAGATCGAATTAAAAAATTCACTTTTTAACTCCGAGAGTGGTTGCCATCAAAAGAACACGTAGTGCAACGTGTCCCACCCTAATCAATTGTCGGACTTTTCTTAATCCACCTCTGAAACCAGGAAATCGCAAGGTGGTGCGGTTATCCATGACGGTAGATTGCCTCGCCCTGCCAACGGATGCTTCGTGAAAAAGCGCAACAGTGCATGGTGAAATCTTCGTACTTCGAATTGATTACAAACCAGCAAAAGATGTAAATTTGTACCATAAAATGAATCAGATCGAATTAAATAATTCGCATTCTAATTCCGATAGTGGTTGCCATGAAAACAACACGGAGTGCAAAGTACCTCGCCGTAATGAAATGTCGGACTTTTCTTAATCCACCTCCGAAACCAGGAAGTCGCATGATGGTGCGGTGATCCATGACGGTAGATCGCCTCGCGCCGGCAACGGATGCTTCGTGAAAAAGCGCAACAGTGCATGGTGAAACCTCCTCACTTCGAATTGATTACAAACCAGCAAAAGATGTAAATTTGTACCACACCATGAATCAGATCGAATTAAATTATTCACTTTCTAATTCCGATAGTGGTTGCCATGAAAACAACACGCAGTGCAAAGTGTTCCGCCCTAATGAAACGTCGGACCTTTCTTAATCCACCTCTGAAACCAGGAAATCGCATGATGGTGCGGTTATCCATGACGGGAGATTGCCACGGGTTGCCAACGGATGCTTCGTGAAGAAGCGCAAAAGTGCAATGGTAAAATCTCCGTACTTCGAAATGATTACAAACCAGCAAAAGATGTAAATTTGTACCATAAAATGAATCAGATCGAATTAAATAATTCACTTTCTAATTCCGATAGTGGTTGCCATGAAAACAACACGGAGTGCAACGTGTCCCACCCTAATCAAATGTAGGACTGTTCTTCATCCACCTCTAAACGCAGGAAATCGCAAGGTAGTTTGGTGATCCATGCCGGTAGATTTCCTCGCGCAGCCAACGGATGCTTCGTGAAGAAGCGCAAAAGTGTAATGGTGAAATCTCCGTACTTCGAATTGATTACAAACCAGCAAAAGGTGTAAATTTGTACCATAAAATGAATCAGATCGAATTAAATAATTCACTTTTTAATACCCACAGTGGTTGCCATCAAAACAACACGGAGTGCAAAGTGTTCCACCCCAATCAAATTTCGGACTTTTCTTAATCCACCTCTGAAACCAGGAAATCGGAAGGTTGTGCGGTTATCCATGACGGTAGATTGCCTCGCCCTGCCAACGGATGCCTCGTAAAAAAGCGCAACAGTGCATGGTGAAATCTACGTACTTCGAATTGATTACAAACCAGCAAAAGATGTACATTTTTACCATAAGATGAATCAGATCGAATTAAATAATTCACTTTCTAATTCCGATAGTGGTTCCCATGAAAACAACACGGAGAGCAAAGTGCCCCGTTCTAATGAAATGTCGGACTTTTCTTAATCTACCTTTAAAACCAGGAAATCGCATGATGGTGCGGTTATGCATGACGGTAGATTGCCTCGCGCTGCCTACGGATGCTTCGTGAAGAAGCGCAAAAGTGCAATGGTGAAATTCTCTCACTTCGAATTCATTACATACCAGCAAAAGATGTAAATTTGTACCATAAAATGAATCAGATCGAATTCAATAATTCACTTTCCAATTCCGATAGTGGTTGCGATGAAAACAACACGGAGTGCAAAGTGACCCGCCCTAATGAAATGTCGGACTTTTCTTAATCCACCTCTAAACGCAGGAAATCGCAAGGAAGTGTGGTGATCCATGCCGGTAGATTGCCTCGCCCTGCCAATGGATGCTTCATGAAGATGCGCAATAGTGCAATGGTGGAATCTCCTCACTTCGAATTGATTACAAACCAGCAAAAGATGTAAATTTGTACCACACCGTGAATCAGGTCGAATTAAAGAATTCACTTTCTAATTCCGACAGTGGTTGCCATGAAAAGAAAACGGAGTGCAAAGTGTCCCACCCTAATCAAATGTCGGAGTGTTCTTAATCCACTTCTGAACACAGAAATTCGCAATGTAGTTTGGTGATCCATGCCGCTATATTGCCTCGCCCTGCCAATGGATGCTTCATGAAGATGCGCAAAAGTGCAATGGTGAAATCTCCTCACTTCGAATTGATTACAAACCAGCAAAAGATGTAAATTTGTACCACACCATGAATCAGATCGAATTAAATAATTCACTTTCTAATTCCGATAGTGGTTGCCATGAAAACAACACGCAGTGCAAACTGTTCCGCCCTAATGAAATTTCGGAATTTTTTTAATCCACCTCAGAAACCAGGAAATCGCATGATGGTGCGGTTATCCATGACGGTAGATTGCCTCGCGCTGCCAACGGATGCTTCGTGAAAAAGCGCAAAAGTGCAATGTTGAAATCTCCTCACTTCGAATTGATTACAAACCAGCAAAAGATGTAAATTTATACCATACCGTGAATCAGATCGAATTAAATAATTCCCTTTTCAATTCCGACAGTGGTTGCTATGAAAAAAACACGGAGTGCAAAGAGCCCCGCCCTAATGAAATGTCGGACAGTTCTTAATCCACCTCTAAACGCAGGAAATCGGAAGGTAGTGTGGTGATCTATGCCGGTAGATTTCCTCGCTCTGCCAACGGATGCTTCGTGAAGAAGCGCAAACGTGCAATGGTGAAATCTCCGTACCTCGAATTGATTACAAACCAGCAAAAGATGTAAATTTGTAGCATAAAATGAATCAGATCGAATTAAATAATTCACTTTCTAATTCCGACAGTGGTTGCCATGAAAACAACACGGAGTGCAAAGTGTCCCACCCTAATCAAATGTCGGAGTGTTCTTAATCCACCTCTAAACGCAGGAAATCGCAAGGTAGTGTGGTGATCCATGACGGTAGATTGCCTCGGTCTGCCAACGGATGTTTCGTGAAAAACCGAAACATTGCATGGTGAAATCTCCTCACTTCGAATTGATTAGAAACCAGCAAAAGTTGTAAATTTATACCATACCGTGAATCAGATCGAATTAAATAATTCACTTTTCAATTCCGAAAGTGGTTGCCATGAAAACAACACATCGTGCAAAGTGCCCCGCCCTAATGAAATGTCGGACTTTTCTTAATCCACCTCTGAAACCATGAAATCGCATGATGGTGCGGTTATCCATGACGGTAGATTGCCTCGCGCTACCAACGGATGCTTCGTGTAAAAGCGCAAAAGTGCAATGGTGAAATCTCCTCACTTCGAATTGATTACAAACCAGCAAAAGATTTAAATTTGTACCACACCATGAATCAGATCGAATTAAATAATTCACTTTCAAATTCCGACAGTGGTTGCCATGAAAACAATACGGAGTGCAAAGTGTCCCACCCTAATCAAATGTCGCACTTTTCTTAATCCACCTCTGAAACCAGGAAATCGGAAGGTTGTGCGGTTATCCATGACCGTAGATTGCCTCGCACTGCCAACGTATGTTTCGTGAAAAAGCGCAACAGTGCAATGGTGAAATCTCCGTAGAACGAATTGATTACAAACCAGCAAAAGATGTAAATTTATACCATACCGTGAATCAGATCGAATGAAAAAATTCACTTTTTAACTCCGACAGCGGTTGCCATCAAAACAACACGGAGTGCAACGTGTTTCACCCTAATCAAATGTCGGACTTTTCTTAATCCACCTCTGAAACCAGAAAATCGCAAGGTGGTGCGGTTATCCATGACGGTAGATTGCCTCGCGCTGCTAACGGATGCTTCGTGAAAAAGCGCAACGGTGCATGGTGAAACCTCCTCACTTCGAATTGATTACAAACCAGCAAAAGATGTAAATTTGTACCACACCATGAATCAGATCGAATTAAATAATTCATTTTCTAATTCCGATAGTGGTTGCCATGAAAACAACACGCAGTTCAAAGTGTTCCGCCCTAATGAAATTTCGTACTTTTCTTAATCCACCTCTGAAACCAGGAAATCGCATGATGGTGCGGTTATCCATGACGGTAGATTGCCTCGCGCTGCCAACGGATGCTTCGTGAAAAAGCGCAACAGTGCAATGGGAAAATCTCCTCACTTCGAATTGATTACAAACCAGCAAAAGATGTAAATTTGTACCACACCATGAATCAGAGCGAATGAAATAATTCACTTTCTAATTCCGACAGTGGTTGCCATGAAAGCAACACGGAGTGCAAAGAGCCCCGCCCTAATGAAATGTCGGACTGTTCTTCATCCACCTCTAAACGCAGGAAATCGCAAGGTAGTGTGGTGATCCATGACGGTAGATTGCCTCGCGCTGCCAACGGATGCTTCGTGAAAAAGCGCAACAGTGCATGGTGAAACCTCCTCACTTCGAATTGATTACAAACCAGCAAAAGATGTAAATTTGTACCACACCATGAATCAGATCGAATTAAATGATTCACTTTCTAATTCCGACAGTGGTTGCCAGGAAAACAACACGGAGTGCAAAGTGTCCCACCCTAATCAAATGTCGCACTTTTCTTAATCCACCTCTTAAACCAGGAAATCGGAAGGTTGTGCGGTTATCCATGACCGTAGATTGCCTCGCACTGCCAACGTATGTTTCGTGAAAAAGCGCAACAGTGCAATGGTGAAATCTCCGTACAACGAATTGATTACAAACCAGCAAAAGAAGTAAATTTATACCATACCGTGAATCAGATCGAATTAAAAAATTCACTTTTTAACTCCGACAGCGGTTGCCATCAAAAAAACACGGAGTGCAACGTGTCCCACCCTAATCAAATGTCGGAGTGTTCTTAATCCACCTCTAAACGCAGGAAATCGCAAGGTAGTGTGGTGATCCATGCCGGTAGATTGCCTCGCGCTGCCAACGGATGCTTCGTGAAAAAGCGCAACAGTGCATGGTGAAACCTCCTCACTTCGAATTGCTTACAAACCAGCAAAAGATGTAAATTTGTACCACACCATGAATCAGATCGAATTAAATGATTCACTTTCTAATTCCGATAGTGGTTGCCATGAAAACAACACGCAGTGCAAAGTGTTCCGCCCTAATGAAATTTCGGACTTTTTTTAATCCACCTCAGAAACCAGGAAATCGCATGATGGTGCGGTTATCCGTGACGGTAGATTGCCTCGCGCTGCCAACGGATGCTTCGTGAAATAGCGCAAAAGTGCAATGGTGAAATCTCCTCACTTCGAATTGATTACAAACCAGCAAAAGATGTAAATTTATACCATACCGTGAATCAGATCGAATTAAATAATTCCCTTTTCAATTCCGACAGTGGTTGCCATGAAAACAACACGGAGTGCAAAGAGCCCCGCCCTAATGAAATCTCGGACAGTTCTTCATCCACCTCAAAACGTAGGAAATCGCAAGGTAGTGTGGTGATCTATGCCGGTAGATTTCCTCGCTCTGCCAACGGATGCTTCGTGAAGAAGCGCAAAAGTGCAATGGTGAAATCTCCTCACTTCGAATTGATTACAAACCAGCAAAAGATGTAAATTTATACCATACCGTGAATCAGATCGAATTAAATAATTCCCTTTTCAATTCCGACAGTGGTTGCCATGAAAACAACACGGAGTGCAAAGTGTCCCACCCTAATCAAATGTCGGAGTGTTCTTAATCCACTTCTGAACACAGGAAATCGCAAGGTAGTGCGGTGATCCATGACGGTGGATTGCCTAGCCCTGCCAATGGATGCTTCGTGAAGAAGCGCAAAAGTGCAATGGTGAAATTTCCTCACTTCGAATTGATTACAAACCAGCAAAAGATGTAAATTTGTACCACACCATGAATCTTATCGAATTAAATAATTCACTTTCTAATTCCGACTGTGGTTGCCATGAAAACAACACGGAGTGCAAAGTGTCCCACCCTAATCAAATGTCGGAGTGTTCTTAATCCACTTCTGAACACAGGAAATCGCAAGGTAGTGCGGTGATCCATGACGGTGGACTGCCTAGCCCTGCCAATGGATGCTTCGTGAAGAAGCGCAAAAGTGCAATGGTGAAATACCCTCACTTCGAATTGATTACAAACCAGCAAAAGATGTAAATTTGTACCACACCATGAATCAGATCGAATTAAATAATTAACTTTCTAATTCCGACAGTGGTTGTCATGAAAACAACACGGAGTGCAAAGTGCCCCGCCCTAATGAAATGTCGGACTGTTCTTCATCCACCTCTAAACGCAGGAAATCGCAAAGTAGTGTGGTGATCCGTGCCGGTAGATTTCCTCGCGATGGCAACGGATGCTTCGTGAAGAAGCGAAAAAGTTCAATGGTGAAATCTCCGTACTTCGAATTGATTACAACCCAGCAAAAAATGTAAATTTGTACCATAAAATGAATCACATCGAATTAAATAATTCACTTTCCAATTCGGATAGTGTTTGCCATGAAAGTAATACGGAGAGCAAAGTGTCCCATCCTAATCAAATGTCGCACTTTTCTTAATCCACCTCTGAAACCATGAAATCGCATGATGGTGCGGTTATCCATGACGGTAGATTGCCTCGCGCTACCAACGGATGCTTCGTGAAAAAGCGCAAATGTGCAATGGTGAAATCTCCTCACTTCGAATTGATTACAAACCAGCAAAAGATGTAAATTTGTACCACACCATGAATCAGATCGAATTAAATAATTCATTTTCTAATTCCGATAGTGGTTGCCATGAAAACAACACGCAGTTCAAAGTGTTCCGCCCTAATGAAATTTCGTACTTTTCTTAATCCACCTCTGAAACCAGGAAATCGCATGATGGTGCGGTTATCCATGACGGTAGATTGCCTCGCGCTGCCAACGGATGCTTCGTGAAAAAGCGCAACAGTGCAATGGGGAAATCTCCTCACTTCGAATTGATTACAAACCAGCAAAAGATGTAAATTTGTACCACACCATGAATCAGAGCGAATGAAATAATTCACTTTCTAATTCCGACAGTGGTTGCCATGAAAACAACACGGAGTGCAAAGAGCCCCGCCCTAATGAAATGTCGGACTGTTCTTCATCCACCTCTAAACGCAGGAAATCGCAAGGTAGTGTGGTGAACTATGCCGGTAGATTTCCTCGCGCTGCCAACGGATGCTTCGTGAAGACGCGCAAAAGTGCAATGGTGAAATCTCCTCACTTCGAATTGATTACAAACCAGCAAAAGATGTAAATTTGTACCACACCATGAATCAGATCGAAATAAATAATTAACTTTCTAATTCCGACAGTGGTTGCCATGAAAAGAAAACGGAGTGCAAAGTGTCCCACCCTAATCAAATGTCGGAGTGTTCTTAATCCACTTCTGAACACAGGAATTCGCAATGTAGTGTGGTGATCCATGCCGCTAGATTGCCTCGCCCTGCCAATGGATGCTTCATGAAGATGCGCAATAGTGCAATGGTGGAATCTCCTCACTTAGAATTGATTACAAACCAGCAAAAGATGTAAATTTGTACCACACCATGAATCAGATCGAATTAAATAATTAACTTTCTAATTCCGACAGTGGTTGCCATGAAAAGAAAACGGAGTGCAAAGTGACCCGCCCTAATGAAATGTCGGACTTTTCTTAATCCACCTCTAAACGCAGGAAATCGCAAGGAAGTGTGGTGATCCATGCCGGTAGATTGCCTCGCCCTGCCAATGGATGCTTCATGAAGATGCGCAATAGTGCAATGGTGGAATCTCCTCACTTCGAATTGATTACAAACCAGCAAAAGATGTAAGTTTATACCATACCGTGAATCAGATCGAATTAAATAATTCACTTTCTAATTCCGATAGTGGTTGCCATGAAAACAACACGGAGTGCAAAGTGTCCCACCCTAATCAAGTGTCGGACTTTTCTTAATCCACCTCTAAACGCAGGAAATCGCAAGGTAGTGTGGTGATCCATGCCGGTAGATTGCCTCGCCCTGCCAATGGATGCTTCATGAAGATGCGCAATAGTGCAATGGTGGAATCTCCTCACTTCGAATTGATTACAAACCAGCAAAAGATGTAAATTTGTACCACACCATGAATCAGGTCGAATTAAATAATTCACTTTCTAATTCCGACAGTGGTTGCCATGAAAACAACACGGAGTGCAAAGTGTCCCACCCGAATCAAATGTCGGAGTGTTCTTAATCCACTTCTGAACACAGGAAATCGCAAGGTAGTGCGGTGATCCATGACGGTGGACTGCCTAGCCCTGCCAATGGATGCTTCGTGAAGAAGCGCAAAAGTGCAATGGTGAAATACCCTCACTTCGAATTGATTACAAACCAGCAAAAGATGTAAATTTGTACCACACCATGAATCAGATCGAATTAAATAATTAACTTTCTAATTCCGACAGTAGTTGTCATGAAAACAACACGGAGTGCAAAGTGTCCCACCCTAATCAAATGTCGGAGTGTTCTTAATCCACCTCTAAACGCAGGAAACCGCAAGGTAGTGTGGTGATCCATGCCGGTAGATTGCCTCGCGCTGCCAACGGATTCTTCGTGAAGAAGCGCAAAAGTGCAATGGTGAAATCTCCGTACTTCGAATTGATTACAAACCAGCAAAAGATTTAAATTTGTACCATAAAATGAATCAGATCGAATTAAATAATTCACTTTCTAATTCCGATAGTGGTTGTCATGAAAACAACACGGAGTGCAAATTGCCCCGCCCTAATGAAATGTCGGACTTTTCTTAATCCACCTCTGAAACCATGAAATTGCATGATGGTGCGGTTATCCATGACGGTAGATTGCCTCGCGCTACCAACGCATGCTTCGTGAAAAAGCGCAAAAGTGCAATGGTGAAATCTTCTCACTTCGAATTGATTACGAACCAGCAAAAGATGTAAATTTGTACCACACCATGAATCAGATCGAATTAAATAATTCACTTTCAAATTCCGACAGTGGTTGCCATGAAAACAATACGGAGTGCAAAGTGTCCCACCCTAATCAAATGTCGCACTTTTCTTAATCCACCTCTTAAACCAGGAAATCGGAAGGTTGTGCGGTTATCCATGACCGTAGATTGCCTCGCACTGCCAACGTATGTTTCGTGAAAAAGCGCAACAGTGCAATGGTGAAATCTCCGTACAACGAATTGATTACAAACCAGCAAAAGAAGTAAATTTATACCATACCGTGAATCAGATCGAATTAAAAAATTCACTTTTTAACTCCGACAGCGGTTGCCATCAAAAAAACACGGAGTGCAACGTGTCCCACCCTAATCAAATGTCGGAGTGTTCTTAATCCACCTCTAAACGCAGGAAATCGCAAGGTAGTGTGGTGATCCATGCCGGTAGATTGCCTCGCGCTGCCAACGGATGCTTCGTGAAAAAGCGCAACAGTGCATGGTGAAACCTCCTCACTTCGAATTGATTACAAACCAGCAAAAGATGTAAATTTGTACCACACCATGAATCAGATCGAATTAAATGATTCACTTTCTAATTCCGATAGTGGTTGCCATGAAAACAACACGCAGTGCAAAGTGTTCCGCTCTAATGAAATTTCGGACTTTTTTTAATCCACCTCAGAAACCAGGAAATCGCATGATGGTGCGGTTATCCATGACGGTAGATTGCCTCGCGCTGCCAACGGATGCTTCGTGAAAAAGCGCAAAAGTGCAATGGTGAAATCTCCTCACTTCGAATTGATTACAAACCAGCAAAAGATGTAAATTTATACCATACCGTGAATCAGATCGAATTAAATAATTCCCTTTTCAATTCCGACAGTGGTTGCCATGAAAACAACACGGAGTGCAAAGAGCCCCGCCATAATGAAATGTCGGACAGTTCTTCATCCACCTCAAAACGCAGGAAATCGCAAGGTAGTGTGGTGATCTATGCCGGTAGATTTCCTCGCTCTGCCAACGGATGCTTCGTGAAGAAGCGCAAAAGTGCAATGGTGAAATCTCCTCACTTTGAATTGATTACAAACCAGCAAAAGATGTAAATTTATACCATACCGTGAAACAGATCGAATTAAATAATTCCCTTTTCAATTCCGACAGTGGTTGCCATGAAAACAACACGGAGTGCAAAGTGTCCCACCCTAATCAAATGTCGGAGTGTTCTTAATCCACTTCTGAACACAGGAAATCGCAAGGTAGTGCGGTGATCCATGACGGTGGATTGCCTAGCCCTGCCAATGGATGCTTCGTGAAGAAGCGCAAAAGTGCAATGGTGAAATCTCCTCACTTCGAATTGATTACAAACCAGCAAAAGATGTAAATTTGTACCACACCATGAATCAGAGCGAATGAAATGATTCACTTTCTAATTCCGACAGTGGTTGCCATGAAAACAACACGGAGTGCAAAGAGCCCCGCCCTAATGAAATGTCGGACTGTTCTTCATCCACCTCTAAACGCAGGAAATCGCAAGGTAGTGTGGTGAACTATGCCGGTAGATTTCCTCGCGCTGCCAACGGATGCTTCGTGAAGACGCGCAAAAGTGCAATGGTGAAATCTCCTCACTTCGAATTGATTACAAACCAGAAAAAGATGTAAATTTGTACCACACCATGAATCAGATCGAATTGAATAATTAACTTTCTAATTCCGACAGTGGTTGCCATGAAAAGAAAACGAAGTGCAAAGTGTCCCACCCTAATCAAATGTCGGAGTGTTCTTAATCCACTTCTGAACACAGGAATTCGCAATGTAGTGTGGTGATCCATGCCGCTATATTGCCTCGCCCTGCCAATGGATGCTTCATGAAGATGCGCAATAGTGCAATGGTGGAATCTCCTCACTTAGAATTGATTCCAAACCAGCAAAAGATGTAAATTTGTACCATAAAATGAATCAGATCGAATTAAATAATTCACTTTCCAATTCCGATAGTGGTTGCGATGAAAACAACACGGAGTGCAAAGTGACCCGCCCTAATGAAATGTCGGACTTTTCTTAATCCACCTCGAAACGCAGGAAATCGCAAGCTAGTGTGGTGATCCATGCCGGTAGATTTCCTCGCGCTGCCAACGGATGCTTCGTGAAGACGCGCAAAAGTGCAATGGTGAAATCTCCTCACTTCGAATTGATTACAAACCAGCAAAAGATGTAAATTTGTACCACACCATGAATCAGATCGAAATAAATAATTAACTTTCTAATTCCGACAGTGGTTGCCATGAAAAGAAAACGGAGTGCAAAGTGTCCCACCCTAATCAAATGTCGGAGTGTTCTTAATCCACTTCTGAACACAGGAATTCGCAATGTAGTGTGGTGATCCATGCCGCTAGATTGCCTCGCCCTGCCAATGGATGCTTCATGAAGATGCGCAATAGTGCAATGGTGGAATCTCCTCACTTAGAATTGATTACAAACCAGCAAAAGATGTAAATTTGTACCACACCATGAATCAGATCGAATTAAATAATTAACTTTCTAATTCCGACAGTGGTTGCCATGAAAAGAAAACGGAGTGCAAAGTGACCCGCCCTAATGAAATGTCGGACTTTTCTTAATCCACCTCTAAACGCAGGAAATCGCAAGGAAGTGTGGTGATCCATGCCGGTAGATTGCCTCGCCCTGCCAATGGATGCTTCATGAAGATGCGCAATAGTGCAATGGTGGAATCTCCTCACTTCGAATTGATTACAAACCAGCAAAAGATGTAAGTTTATACCATACCGTGAATCAGATCGAATTAAATAATTCACTTTCTAATTCCGATAGTGGTTGCCATGAAAACAACACGGAGTGCAAAGTGTCCCACCCTAATCAAGTGTCGGACTTTTCTTAATCCACCTCTAAACGCAGGAAATCGCAAGGTAGTGTGGTGATCCATGCCGGTAGATTGCCTCGCCCTGCCAATGGATGCTTCATGAAGATGCGCAATAGTGCAATGGTGGAATCTCCTCACTTCGAATTGATTACAAACCAGCAAAAGATGTAAATTTGTACCACACCATGAATCAGGTCGAATTAAATAATTCACTTTCTAATTCCGACAGTGGTTGCCATGAAAACAACACGGAGTGCAAAGTGTCCCACCCGAATCAAATGTCGGAGTGTTCTTAATCCACTTCTGAACACAGGAAATCGCAAGGTAGTGCGGTGATCCATGACGGTGGACTGCCTAGCCCTGCCAATGGATGCTTCGTGAAGAAGCGCAAAAGTGCAATGGTGAAATACCCTCACTTCGAATTGATTACAAACCAGCAAAAGATGTAAATTTGTACCACACCATGAATCAGATCGAATTAAATAATTAACTTTCTAATTCCGACAGTAGTTGTCATGAAAACAACACGGAGTGCAAAGTGTCCCACCCTAATCAAATGTCGGAGTGTTCTTAATCCACCTCTAAACGCAGGAAACCGCAAGGTAGTGTGGTGATCCATGCCGGTAGATTGCCTCGCGCTGCCAACGGATTCTTCGTGAAGAAGCGCAAAAGTGCAATGGTGAAATCTCCGTACTTCGAATTGATTACAAACCAGCAAAAGATGTAAATTTGTACCATAAAATGAATCAGATCGAATTAAATAATTCACTTTCTAATTCCGATAGTGGTTGTCATGAAAACAACACGGAGTGCAAATTGCCCCGCCCTAATGAAATGTCGGACTTTTCTTAATCCACCTCTGAAACCATGAAATTGCATGATGGTGCGGTTATCCATGACGGTAGATTGCCTCGCGCTACCAACGCATGCTTCGTGAAAAAGCGCAAAAGTGCAATGGTGAAATCTTCTCACTTCGAATTGATTACGAACCAGCAAAAGATGTAAATTTGTACCACACCATGAATCAGATCGAATTAAATAATTCACTTTCAAATTCCGACAGTGGTTGCCATGAAAACAATACGGAGTGCAAAGTGTCCCACCCTAATCAAATGTCGCACTTTTCTTAATCCACCTCTTAAACCAGGAAATCGGAAGGTTGTGCGGTTATCCATGACCGTAGATTGCCTCGCACTGCCAACGTATGTTTCGTGAAAAAGCGCAACAGTGCAATGGTGAAATCTCCGTACAACGAATTGATTACAAACCAGCAAAAGAAGTAAATTTATACCATACCGTGAATCAGATCGAATTAAAAAATTCACTTTTTAACTCCGACAGCGGTTGCCATCAAAAAAACACGGAGTGCAACGTGTCCCACCCTAATCAAATGTCGGAGTGTTCTTAATCCACCTCTAAACGCAGGAAATCGCAAGGTAGTGTGGTGATCCATGCCGGTAGATTGCCTCGCGCTGCCAACGGATGCTTCGTGAAAAAGCGCAACAGTGCATGGTGAAACCTCCTCACTTCGAATTGATTACAAACCAGCAAAAGATGTAAATTTGTACCACACCATGAATCAGATCGAATTAAATGATTCACTTTCTAATTCCGATAGTGGTTGCCATGAAAACAACACGCAGTGCAAAGTGTTCCGCCCTAATGAAATTTCGGACTTTTTTTAATCCACCTCAGAAACCAGGAAATCGCATGATGGTGCGGTTATCCATGACGGTAGATTGCCTCGCGCTGCCAACGGATGCTTCGTGAAAAAGCGCAAAAGTGCAATGGTGAAATCTCCTCACTTCGAATTGATTACAAACCAGCAAAAGATGTAAATTTATACCATACCGTGAATCAGATCGAATTAAATAATTCCCTTTTCAATTCCGACAGTGGTTGCCATGAAAACAACACGGAGTGCAAAGAGCCCCGCCCTAATGAAATGTCGGACTGTTCTTCATCCACCTCTAAACGCAGGAAATCGCAAGGTAGTGTGGTGATCTATGCCGGTAGATTTCCTCGCTCTGCCAACGGATGCTTCGTGAAGAAGCGCAAAAGTGCAATGGTGAAATCTCCTCACTTTGAATTGATTACAAACCAGCAAAAGATGTAAATTTATACCATACCGTGAAACAGATCGAATTAAATAATTCCCTTTTCAATTCCGACAGTGGTTGCCATGAAAACAACACGGAGTGCAAAGTGTCCCACCCTAATCAAATGTCGGAGTGTTCTTAATCCACTTCTGAACACAGGAAATCGCAAGGTAGTGCGGTGATCCATGACGGTGGATTGCCTAGCCCTGCCAATGGATGCTTCGTGAAGAAGCGCAAAAGTGCAATGGTGAAATCTCCTCACTTCGAATTGATTACAAACCAGCAAAAGATGTAAATTTGTACCACACCATGAATCAGATCGAATTAAATAATTCACTTTCTAATTCCGACAGTGGTTGCCATGAAAACAACACGGAGTGCAAAGTGTCCCACCCTAATCAAATGTCGGAGTGTTCTTAATCCACTTCTGAACACAGGAAATCGCAAGGTAGTGCGGTGATCCATGACGGTGGATTGCCTAGCCCTGCCAATGGATGCTTCGTGAAGAAGCGCAAAAGTGCAATGGTGAAATCTCCTCACTTCGAATTGATTACAAACCAGCAAAAGATGTAAATTTGTACCACACCATGAATCAGATCGAATTAAATAATTAACTTTCTAATTCCGACAGAAGTTGTCATGAAAACAACACGGAGTGCAAAGTGTCCCACCCTAATCAAATGTCGGAGTGTTCTTAATCCACCTCTAAACGCAGGAAACCGCAAGGTAGTGTGGTGATCCATTCCGGTAGATTGCCTCGCGCTGCCAACGGATTCTTCGTGAAGAAGCGCAAAAGTGCAATGGTGAAATCTCCGTACTTCGAATTGATTACAAACCAGCAAAAGATGTAAATTTGTACCATAAAATGAATCAGATCGAATTAAATAATTCACTTTCTAATTCCGATAGTGGTTGCCATGAAAACAACACGGAGTGCAAATTGCTCCGCCCTAATGAAATGTCGCACTTTTCTTAATCCACCTCTGAAACCATGAAATTGCATGATGGTGCGGTTATCCATGACGGTAGATTGCCTCGCGCTACCAACGGGTGCTTCGTGAAAAAGCGCAAAAGTGCAATGGTGAAATCTTCAAACTTCGAATTGATTACAAACCAGCAAAAGATGTAAATTTGTACCACACCATGAATCAGATCGAATTAAATAATTCACTTTCAAATTCCGACAGTGGTTGCCATGAAAACAATACGGAGTGCAAAGTGTCCCACCCTAATCAAATGTCGCACTTTTCTTAATCCACCTCTTAAACCAGGAAATCGGAAGTGTGTGCGGTTATCCATGACCGTAGATTGCCTCGCACTGCCAACGTATGTTTCGTGAAGAAGCGCAACAGTGCAATGGTGAAATCTCCGTACAACGAATTGATTACAAACCAGCAAAAGAAGTAAATTTATACCATACCGTGAATCAGATCGAATTAAAAAATTCACTTTTTAACTCCGACAGCGGTTGCCATCAAAAAAATAAGGAGTGCAACGTGTCCCACCCTAATCAAATGTCGGACTGTTCTTCATCCACCTCTAAACGCAGGAAATCGCAAGGTAGTGTGGTGAACTATGCCGGTAGATTTCCTCGCGCTGCCAACGGATGCTTCGTGAAGACGCGCAAAAGTGCAATGGTGAAATCTCCTCACTTCGAATTGATTACAAACCAGCAAAAGATGTAAATTTGTACCACACCATGAATCAGATCGAAATAAATAATTAACTTTCTAATTCCGACAGTGGTTGCCATGAAAAGAAAACGGAGTGCAAAGTGTCCCACCCTAATCAAATGTCGGAGTGTTCTTAATCCACTTCTGAACACAGGAATTCGCAATGTAGTGTGGTGATCCATGCCGCTAGATTGCCTCGCCCTGCCAATGGATGCTTCATGAAGATGCGCAATAGTGCAATGGTGGAATCTCCTCACTTAGAATTGATTACAAACCAGCAAAAGATGTAAATTTGTACCATACCATGAATCAGATCGAATTAAATAATTCACTTTCTAATTCCGATAGTGGTTGCCATGAAAACAACACGGAGTGCAAAGTGCCCCGCCCTAATGAAATGTCGGACTTTTCTTAATCCACCTCTAAACGCAGCAAATCGCAAGGAAGTGTGGTGATCCATGCCGGTAGATTGCCTCGCCCTGCCAATGGATGCTTCGTGAAGATGCGCAATAGTGCAATGGTGAAATCTCCTCACTTCGAATTGATTACAAACCAGCAAAAGATGTAAGTTTATACCATACCGTGAATCAGATCGAATTAAATAATTCACTTTCTAATTCCGATAGTGGTTGCCATGAAAACAACACGGAGTGCAAAGTGTCCCACCCTAATCAAGTGTCGGACTTTTCTTAATCCACCTCTAAACGCAGGAAATCGCAAGGTAGTGTGGTGATCCATGCCGGTAGATTGCCTCGCCCTGCCAATGGATGCTTCATGAAGATGCGCAATAGTGCAATGGTGGAATCTCCTCACTTCGAATTGATTACAAACCAGCAAAAGATGTAAATTTGTACCACACCATGAATCAGATCGAATTAAATAATTCACTTTCTAATTCCGACAGTGGTTGCCATGAAAACAACACGGAGTGCAAAGTGTCCCACCCTAATCAAATGTCGGAGTGTTCTTAATCCACCTCTAAACGCAGGAAATCGCAAGGTAGTGTGGTGATCCATGCCGGTAGATTGCCTCGCGCTGCCAACGGATTCTTCGTGAAGAAGCGCAAAAGTGCAATGGTGAAATCTCCGTACTTCGAATTGATTACAAACCAGCAAAAGATGTAAATTTGTACCATAAAATGAATCAGATCGAATTAAATAATTCACTTTCTAATTCCGATAGTGGTTGTCATGAAAACAACACGGAGTGCAAATTGCCCCGCCCTAATGAAATGTCGGACTTTTCTTAATCCACCTCTGAAACCATGAAATTGCATGATGGTGCGGTTATCCATGACGGTAGATTGCCTCGCGCTACCAACGCATGCTTCGTGAAAAAGCGCAAAAGTGCAATGGTGAAATCTTCTCACTTCGAATTGATTACGAACCAGCAAAAGATGTAAATTTGTACCACACCATGAATCAGATCGAATTAAATAATTCACTTTCAAATTCCGACAGTGGTTGCCATGAAAACAATACGGAGTGCAAAGTGTCCCACCCTAATCAAATGTCGCACTTTTCTTAATCCACCTCTTAAACCAGGAAATCGGAAGGTTGTGCGGTTATCCATGACCGTAGATTGCCTCGCACTGCCAACGTATGTTTCGTGAAAAAGCGCAACAGTGCAATGGTGAAATCTCCGTACAACGAATTGATTACAAACCAGCAAAAGAAGTAAATTTATACCATACCGTGAATCAGATCGAATTAAAAAATTCACTTTTTAACTCCGACAGCGGTTGCCATCAAAAAAACACGGAGTGCAACGTGTCCCACCCTAATCAAATGTCGGAGTGTTCTTAATCCACCTCTAAACGCAGGAAATCGCAAGGTAGTGTGGTGATCCATGCCGGTAGATTGCCTCGCGCTGCCAACGGATGCTTCGTGAAAAAGCGCAACAGTGCATGGTGAAACCTCCTCACTTCGAATTGATTACAAACCAGCAAAAGATGTAAATTTGTACCACACCATGAATCAGATCGAATTAAATGATTCACTTTCTAATTCCGATAGTGGTTGCCATGAAAACAACACGCAGTGCAAAGTGTTCCGCCCTAATGAAATTTCGGACTTTTTTTAATCCACCTCAGAAACCAGGAAATCGCATGATGGTGCGGTTATCCATGACGGTAGATTGCCTCGCGCTGCCAACGGATGCTTCGTGAAAAAGCGCAAAAGTGCAATGGTGAAATCTCCTCACTTCGAATTGATTACAAACCAGCAAAAGATGTAAATTTATACCATACCGTGAATCAGATCGAATTAAATAATTCCCTTTTCAATTCCGACAGTGGTTGCCATGAAAACAACACGGAGTGCAAAGAGCCCCGCCATAATGAAATGTCGGACAGTTCTTCATCCACCTCAAAACGCAGGAAATCGCAAGGTAGTGTGGTGATCTATGCCGGTAGATTTCCTCGCTCTGCCAACGGATGCTTCGTGAAGAAGCGCAAAAGTGCAATGGTGAAATCTCCTCACTTTGAATTGATTACAAACCAGCAAAAGATGTAAATTTATACCATACCGTGAAACAGATCGAATTAAATAATTCCCTTTTCAATTCCGACAGTGGTTGCCATGAAAACAACACGGAGTGCAAAGTGTCCCACCCTAATCAAATGTCGGAGTGTTCTTAATCCACTTCTGAACACAGGAAATCGCAAGGTAGTGCGGTGATCCATGACGGTGGATTGCCTAGCCCTGCCAATGGATGCTTCGTGAAGAAGCGCAAAAGTGCAATGGTGAAATCTCCTCACTTCGAATTGATTACAAACCAGCAAAAGATGTAAATTTGTACCACACCATGAATCAGATCGAATTAAATAATTCACTTTCTAATTCCGACAGTGGTTGCCATGAAAACAACACGGAGTGCAAAGTGTCCCACCCTAATCAAATGTCGGAGTGTTCTTAATCCACTTCTGAACACAGGAAATCGCAAGGTAGTGCGGTGATCCATGACGGTGGATTGCCTAGCCCTGCCAATGGATGCTTCGTGAAGAAGCGCAAAAGTGCAATGGTGAAATCTCCTCACTTCGAATTGATTACAAACCAGCAAAAGATGTAAATTTGTACCACACCATGAATCAGATCGAATTAAATAATTAACTTTCTAATTCCGACAGTGGTTGTCATGAAAACAACACGGAGTGCAAAGTGTCCCACCCTAATCAAATGTCGGAGTGTTCTTAATCCACCTCTAAACGCAGGAAACCGCAAGGTAGTGTGGTGATCCATTCCGGTAGATTGCCTCGCGCTGCCAACGGATTCTTCGTGAAGAAGCGCAAAAGTGCAATGGTGAAATCTCCGTACTTCGAATTGATTACAATCCAGCAAAAGATGTAAATTTGTACCATAAAATGAATCAGATCGAATTAAATAATTCACTTTCTAATTCCGATAGTGGTTGCCATGAAAACAACACGGAGTGCAAATTGCTCCGCCCTAATGAAATGTCGCACTTTTCTTAATCCACCTCTGAAACCATGAAATTGCATGATGGTGCGGTTATCCATGACGGTAGATTGCCTCGCGCTGCCAACGGATGCTTCGTGAAAAAGCGCAAAAGTGCAATGGTGAAATCTTCAAACTTCGAATTGATTACAAACCAGCAAAAGATGTAAATTTGTACCACACCATGAATCAGATCGAATTAAATAATTCACTTTTTAATTCCGACAGCGGTTGCCATCAAAACAACACGGAGTGCAACGTGTCCCACCCTAATCAAATGTCGGACTTTTCTTAATCCACCTCTGAAACCAGGAAATCGCAAGGTGGTGCGGTTATCCATGACGGTAGATTGCCTCGCGCTGCCAACGGATGCTTCGTGAAAAAGCGCAACAGTGCATGGTGAAATCTCCTCACTTTGAATTGATTACAAACCAGCAAAAGATGTAAATTTGTACCACACCATGAATCAGATCGAATTAAATAATTCACTTTCTAATTCCGACAGTGGTTGCCATGAAAACAACACGGAGTGCAAAGAGCCCCGCCCTAATGAAATGTCGGACTGTTCTTCATCCACCTCTAAACGCAGGAAATCGCAAGGTAGTGTGGTGATCTATGCCGGTAGATTTCCTCGCTCTGCCAACGGATGCTTCGTGAAGAAGCGCAAAAGTGCAATGGTGAAATCTCCGTACCTCGAATTGATTACAAACCAGCAGAAGATGTAAATTTGTACCATAAAATGAATCTTATCGAATTAAATAATTCACTTTCTAATTCCGACAGTGGTTGCCATGAAAACAACACGGAGTGCAAAGTGCCCCACCCTAATCAAATGTCGGAGTGTTCTTAATCCACTTCTGAACACAGGAAATCGCGAGGTAGTGCGGTGATCCATGACGGTGGATTGCCTAGCCCTGCCAATGGATGCTTCGTGAAGAAGCGGAAAAGTGCAATGGTGAAATCCGCTCACTTCGAATTCATTACATACCAGCAAAAGATGTAAATTTGTACCATCAAATGATTCAGATCGAATAAAAAAATTCCCCTTCTCATTCCGAATGGTTGCGATGAAAACAACACGGAATGCAAAGTGTCCCACCCTAATCAAATGTGGGACTTTTTTTAATCCACCTCAGAAACCAGGAAATCGCATGATGGTGCGGTTATCCATGACGGTAGATTGCCTCGCGCTGCCAACGGATGCTCCGTGAAAAAGCGCAACAGTGCAATGGTGAAAAATCCTCACTTCGAATTGATTACAAACCAGCAAAAGATGTAAATTTGTACCCCACCATGAATCAGAGCGAATTAAATAATTCATTTTCTAATTCCGATAGTGGTTGCCATGAAAACAACACGCAGTTCAAAGTGTTCCGCCCTAATGAAATTTCGTACTTTTCTTAATCCACCTCTGAAACCAGGAAATCGCATGATGGTGCGGTTATCCATGACGGTAGATTGCCTCGCGCTGCCAACGGATGCTTCGTGAAAAAGCGCAACAGTGCAATGGGGAAATCTCCTCACTTCGAATTCATTACAAACCAGCAAAAGATGTAAATTTGTACCACACCATGAATCAGATCGAATTAAATAATTCACTTTCAAATTCCGACAGTGGTTGCCATGAAAACAATACGGAGTGCAAAGTGTCCCTCCCTAATCAAATGTCGCACTTTTCATAATCCACCTCTGAAACCAGGAAATCGGTTGGTTGTTTGGTTATCCATGACCGTAGATTGCCTCGCACTGCCAACGTATGTTTCGTGAAAAAGCGCAACAGTGCAATGGTGAAATCTCCTTACAACGAATTGATTACAAACCAGCAAAAGATGTAAATTTATACCATACCAAGAATCAGATCGAATTAAAAAATTCACTTTTTAACTCCGACAGCGGTTGCCATCAAAACAACACGGAGTGCAACGTGTTTCACCCTAATCAAATGTCGGACTTTTCTTAATCCACCTCTGAAACCAGAAAATCGCAAGGTGGTGCGGTTATCAGTGACAGTAGATTGCCTCGCGCTGCAAACGGATGCTTCGTGAAAAAGCGCAACAGTGCATGGTGAAACCTCCTCACTTCGAATTGATTACAAACCAGCAAAAGATGTAAATTTGTACCACACCATGAATCAGATCGAATTAAATAATTCATTTTCTAATTCCGATAGTGGTTGCCATGAAAACAACACGCAGTTCAAAGTGTTCCGCCCTAATGAAATTTCGTACTTTTCTTAATCCACCTCTGAAACCAGGAAATCGCATGATGGTGCGGTTATCCATGACGGTAGATTGCCTCGCGCTGCCAACGGATGCTTCGTGAAAAAGCGCAACAGTGCAATGGGGAAATCTCCTCACTTCGAATTGATTACAAACCAGCAAAAGATGTAAATTTGTACCACACCATGAATCAGAGCGAATGAAATGATTCACTTTCTAATTCCGACAGTGGTTGCCATGAAAACAACACGGAGTGCAAAGAGCCCCGCCCTAATGAAATGTCGGACTGTTCTTCATCCACCTCTAAACGCAGGAAATCGCAAGGTAGTGTGGTGAACTATGCCGGTAGATTTCCTCGCGCTGCCAACGGATGCTTCGTGAAGACGCGCAAAAGTGCAATGGTGAAATCTCCTCACTTCGAATTGATTACAAACCAGAAAAAGATGTAAATTTGTACCACACCATGAATCAGATCGAATTGAATAATTAACTTTCTAATTCCGACAGTGGTTGCCATGAAAAGAAAACGAAGTGCAAAGTGTCCCACCCTAATCAAATGTCGGAGTGTTCTTAATCCACTTCTGAACACAGGAATTCGCAATGTAGTGTGGTGATCCATGCCGCTATATTGCCTCGCCCTGCCAATGGATGCTTCATGAAGATGCGCAATAGTGCAATGGTGGAATCTCCTCACTTAGAATTGATTCCAAACCAGCAAAAGATGTAAATTTGTACCATAAAATGAATCAGATCGAATTAAATAATTCACTTTCCAATTCCGATAGTGGTTGCGATGAAAACAACACGGAGTGCAAAGTGACCCGCCCTAATGAAATGTCGGACTTTTCTTAATCCACCTCGAAACGCAGGAAATCGCAAGCTAGTGTGGTGATCCATGCCGGTAGATTGCCTCGCGCTGCCAACGGATTCTTCGTGAAGAAGCGCAAAAGTGCAATGGTGAAATCTCCGTACTTCGAATTGATTACAAACCAGAAAAAGATGTAAATTTGTACCATAAAATGAATCAGATCGAATTAAATAATGCACTTTCTAATTCCGATAGTGGTTGCCATGAAAACAACACGGAGTGCAAATTGCCCCGCCCTAATGAAATGTCGGACTTTTCTTAATCCACCTCTCAAACCATGAAATCGCATGATGGTGCGGTTATCCATGACGGTGGATTGCCTCGCGCTACCAACGGATGCTTCGTGAAAAAGCGCAAAAGTGCAATGGTGAAATCTCCTCACTTCGAATTGATTACAAACCAGCAAAAGATGTAAATTTGAACCACACCATGAATCAGATCGAATTAAATAATTCACTTTCTAATTCCAATAGTGGTTGCCATGAAAACAACACGCAGTGCAAAGTGTTCCGCCCTAATGAAATTTCGGAATTTTTTTAATCCACCTCAGAAACAAGGAAATCGCATGATGGTGCGGTTATCCATGACGGTAGATTGCCTCGCGCTGCGAACGGATGCTTCGTGAAAAAGCGCAAAAGTGCAATGGTGAAATCTCCTCACTTCGAATTGATTACAAACCAGCAAAAGATGTAAATTTATACCATACCGTGAATCAGATCGAATTAAATAATTCCCTTTTCAATTCCGACAGTGGTTGCCATGAAAACAACACGGAGTGCAAAGAGCCCCGCCCTAATGAAATGTCGGACAGTTCTTCATCCACCTCTAAACGCAGGAAATCGCAAGGTAGTGTGGTGATCTATGCCGGTAGATTTCCTCGCTCTGCCAACGGATGCTTCGTGAAGAAGCGCAAACGTGCAATGGTGAAATCTCCGTACCTCGAATTGATTACAAACCAGCAAAAAATGTAAATTTGTACCATAAAATGAATCTTATCGAATTAAATAATTCACTTTCTAATTCCGACAGTGGTTGCCATGAAAACAACACGGAGTGCAAAGTGCCCCACCCTAATCAAATGTCGGAGTGTTCTTAATCCACTTCTGAACACAGGAAATCGCGAGGTAGTGCGGTGATCCATGACGGTGGATTGCCTAACCCTGCCAATGGATGCTTCGTGAAGAAGCGCAAAAGTGCAATGGTGAAATTTCCTCACTTCGAATTGATTACAAACCAGCAAAGGATGTAAATTTGTACCACACCATGAATCTTATCGAATTAAATAATTCACTTTCTAATTCCGACAGTGGTTGCCATGGAAACAACACGGAGTGCAAAGTGTCCCACCCTAATCAAATGTCGGAGTGTTCTTAATCCACTTCTGAACACAGGAAATCGCAAGGTAGTGCGGTGATCCATGTCGGTGGATTGCCTAGCCCTGCCAATGGATACTTCGTGAAGAAGCGCTAAAGTGCAATGGTGAAATCTCCTCACTTCCAATTGATTACAAACCAGAAAAAGATGTAAATTTGTACCACACCATGAATCAGATCGAATTAAATAATTCACTTTCTAATTCCGATAGTGGTTGCCATGAAAACAACACGGAGTGCAAAGTGTCCCACCCTAGTCAAGTGTCGGACTTTTCTTAATCCACCTCTAAACGCAGGAAATCGCAAGGTAGTGTGGTGATCCATGACGGTAGATTGCCTCGCCCTGCAAATGGATGCTTCATGAAGATGCGCAATAGTGCAATGGTGGAATCTCCTCACTTCGAATTGATTACAAACCTGCAAAAGATGTAAATTTGTACCACACCATGAATCAGGTCGAATAAAATAATTCACTTTCTAATTCCGACAGTGGTTGCCATGAAAACAACACGGAGTGCAACGTGTCCCACCCTAATCAAATGTCGGAATGTTCTTAATCCACCTCTAAACGCAGGAAATCGCAAGGTAGTGTGGTGATCCATGCCGGTAGATTGCCTCGCGCTGCCAACGGATTCTTCGTGAAGAAGCGCAAAAGTGCAATGGTGAAATCTCCGTACTTCGAATTGATTACAAACCAGCAAAAGATGTAAATTTGTACCATAAAATGAATCAGATCGAATTAAATAATTCACTTTCAAATTCCGACAGTGGTTGCCATGAAAACAATACGGAGTGCAAAGTGTCCCACCCTAATCAAATGTCGCACTTTTCTTAATCCACCTCTGAAACCAGGAAATCGGAAGGTTGTGCGGTTATCCATGACCGTAGATTGCCTCGCACTGCCAACGTATGTTTCGTGAAAAAGCGCAACAGTGCAATGGTGAAATCTCCGTACAACGAATTGATTACAAACCAGCAAAAGATGTAAATTTATACCATACCGTGAATCAGATCGAATAAAAAAATTCACTTTTTAACTCCGACAGCGGTTGCCATCAAAACAACACGGAGTGCAACGTGTCCCACCCTAATCAAATGTCGGAGTGTTCTTAATCCACCTCTAGACGCTGGAAATCGCAAGGTAGTGTGGTGATCCATGCCGGTAGATTGCCTCGCGCTGCCAACGGATGCTTCGTGAAAAGTCGCAACAGTGCATGGTGAAACCTCCTCACTTCGAATTGATTACAAACCAGCAAAAGATGTAACTTTGTACCACACCATGAATCAGATCGAATTAAATAATTCACTTTCAAATTCCGACAGTGGTTGCCATGAAAACAACACGGAGTGCAAAGTGACTCGCCCTAATGAAATGTCGGACAGTTCTTCATCCACCTCTAAACGCAGGAAATCGCAAGGTAGTGTGGTGATCTATGCCGGTAGATTTCCTCGCTCTGCCAACGGATGCTTCGTAAAGAAGCCAAAAGTGCAATGGTGAAATCTCCGTACCTCGAAATGATTACAAACCAGCAAAAGATGTAAATTTGTACCATAAAATGAATCAGATCGAATTAAATAATTAACTTTCTAATTCCGACAGTGGTTGCCATGAAAACAACACGGAGTGCAAAGTGTCCCACCCTAATCAAATGTCGGAGTGTTCTTAATCCACTTCTGAACACAGGAAATCGCAACGTAGTGCGGTGATCCATGACGGTGGATTGCCTAGCTTTGCCAATGGATGCTTCGTGAAGAAGCGCAAATGTGCAATGGTGAAATCTCCTCACTTCGAATTGATTACAAACCAGCAAAAGATGTAAATTTGTACCACACCATGAATCAGAACGAATTAAATAATTAACTTTCCTATTCCGATAGTGGTTGCCATGAAAACAATACTTAGTGCAAAGTGTCCCACCCTAATCAAATGTCGGAGTGTTCTTAATCCACTTCTGAACACAGGAATTCGCAATGTAGTGCGGTGATCCATGACGGTGGATTGCCTAGCCCTGCCAATGGATGCTTCGTGAAGAAGCGCAAAAGTGCAATGGTGAAATTTCCTCACTTCGAATTGATTACAAACCAGCAAAAGATGTAAATTTGTACCACACCATGAATCTGATCGAATTGAATAATTCACTTTCTATTTCCGACAGTGGTTGCCATGAAAACAACACGGAGTGCAAAGTGTCCCACCCTAATGAAATGTCGGACATTTCTTAATCCACCTCTAAACGCAGGAAATCGCAAGGTAGTGTGGTGATCCATGCCGGTAGATTGCCTCGCCCTGCCAATGGATGCTTCATGAAGATGCGCAATAGTGCAATGGTGGAATCTCCTCACTTCGAATTGATTACAAACCAGCAAAAGATGTAAATTTGTACCACACCATGAATCAGGTCGAATTAAATAATTCACTTTCTAATTCCGACAGTGGTTGCCATGAAAACAACACGGAGTGCAAAGTGTCCCACCCTAATCAAATGTCGGAGTGTTCTTAATCCACCTTTAAACGCAGGAAATCGCAAGGTAGTGTGGTGATCCATGCCGGTAGATTGCCTCGCGCTGCCAACGGATTCTTCGTGAAGAAGCGCAAAAGTGCAATGGTGAAATCTCCGTACTTCGAATTGATTACAAACCAGCAAAAGATGTAAATTTGTACCACACCATGAATCAGATCGAATTAAATAATTCATTTTCTAATTCCGATAGTGGTTGCCATGAAAACAACACGCAGTGCAAAGTGTTCCGCCCTAATGAAATTTCGGACTTTTCTTAATCCACCTCTGAAACCAGGAAATCGCATGATGGTGCGGTTATCCATGACGGTAGATTGCCTCGCGCTGCCAACGGATGCTTCGTGAAAAAGCGCAACAGTGCAATGGGGAAATCTCCTCACTTCGAATTGATTACAAACCAGCAAAAGATGTAAATTTGTACCACACCATGAATCAGAGCGAATGAAATGATTCACTTTCTAATTCCGACAGTGGTTGCCATGAAAACAACACGGAGTGCAAAGAGCCCCGCCCTAATGAAATGTCGGACTGTTCTTCATCCACCTCTAAACGCAGGAAATCGCAAGGTAGTGTGGTGAACTATGCCGGTAGATTTCCTCGCGCTGCCAACGGATGCTTCGTGAAGACGCGCAAAAGTGCAATGGTGAAATCTCCTCACTTCGAATTGATTACAAACCAGAAAAAGATGTAAATTTGTACCACACCATGAATCAGATCGAATTGAATAATTAACTTTCTAATTCCGACAGTGGTTGCCATGAAAAGAAAACGAAGTGCAAAGTGTCCCACCCTAATCAAATGTCGGAGTGTTCTTAATCCACTTCTGAACACAGGAATTCGCAATGTAGTGTGGTGATCCATGCCGCTATATTGCCTCGCCCTGCCAATGGATGCTTCATGAAGATGCGCAATAGTGCAATGGTGGAATCTCCTCACTTAGAATTGATTCCAAACCAGCAAAAGATGTAAATTTGTACCATAAAATGAATCAGATCGAATTAAATAATTCACTTTCCAATTCCGATAGTGGTTGCGATGAAAACAACACGGAGTGCAAAGTGACCCGCCCTAATGAAATGTCGGACTTTTCTTAATCCACCTCGAAACGCAGGAAATCGCAAGCTAGTGTGGTGATCCATGCCGGTAGATTGCCTCGCGCTGCCAACGGATTCTTCGTGAAGAAGCGCAAAAGTGCAATGGTGAAATCTCCGTACTTCGAATTGATTACAAACCAGAAAAAGATGTAAATTTGTACCATAAAATGAATCAGATCGAATTAAATAATGCACTTTCTAATTCCGATAGTGGTTGCCATGAAAACAACACGGAGTGCAAATTGCCCCGCCCTAATGAAATGTCGGACTTTTCTTAATCCACCTCTCAAACCATGAAATCGCATGATGGTGCGGTTATCCATGACGGTGGATTGCCTCGCGCTACCAACGGATGCTTCGTGAAAAAGCGCAAAAGTGCAATGGTGAAATCTCCTCACTTCGAATTGATTACAAACCAGCAAAAGATGTAAATTTGAACCACACCATGAATCAGATCGAATTAAATAATTCACTTTCTAATTCCAATAGTGGTTGCCATGAAAACAACACGGAGTGCAAAGTGTTCCGCCCTAATGAAATTTCGGAATTTTTTTAATCCACCTCAGAAACAAGGAAATCGCATGATGGTGCGGTTATCCATGACGGTAGATTGCCTCGCGCTGCGAACGGATGCTTCGTGAAAAAGCGCAAAAGTGCAATGGTGAAATCTCCTCACTTCGAATTGATTACAAACCAGCAAAAGATGTAAATTTATACCATACCGTGAATCAGATCGAATTAAATAATTCCCTTTTCAATTCCGACAGTGGTTGCCATGAAAACAACACGGAGTGCAAAGAGCCCCGCCCTAATGAAATGTCGGACAGTTCTTCATCCACCTCTAAACGCAGGAAATCGCAAGGTAGTGTGGTGATCTATGCCGGTAGATTTCCTCGCTCTGCCAACGGATGCTTCGTGAAGAAGCGCAAACGTGCAATGGTGAAATCTCCGTACCTCGAATTGATTACAAACCAGCAAAAAATGTAAATTTGTACCATAAAATGAATCTTATCGAATTAAATAATTCACTTTCTAATTCCGACAGTGGTTGCCATGAAAACAACACGGAGTGCAAAGTGCCCCACCCTAATCAAATGTCGGAGTGTTCTTAATCCACTTCTGAACACAGGAAATCGCGAGGTAGTGCGGTGATCCATGACGGTGGATTGCCTAACCCTGCCAATGGATGCTTCGTGAAGAAGCGCAAAAGTGCAATGGTGAAATTTCCTCACTTCGAATTGATTACAAACCAGCAAAGGATGTAAATTTGTACCACACCATGAATCTTATCGAATTAAATAATTCACTTTCTAATTCCGACAGTGGTTGCCATGGAAACAACACGGAGTGCAAAGTGTCCCACCCTAATCAAATGTCGGAGTGTTCTTAATCCACTTCTGAACACAGGAAATCGCAAGGTAGTGCGGTGATCCATGTCGGTGGATTGCCTAGCCCTGCCAATGGATACTTCGTGAAGAAGCGCTAAAGTGCAATGGTGAAATCTCCTCACTTCCAATTGATTACAAACCAGAAAAAGATGTAAATTTGTACCACACCATGAATCAGATCGAATTAAATAATTCACTTTCTAATTCCGATAGTGGTTGCCATGAAAACAACACGGAGTGCAAAGTGTCCCACCCTAGTCAAGTGTCGGACTTTTCTTAATCCACCTCTAAACGCAGGAAATCGCAAGGTAGTGTGGTGATCCATGACGGTAGATTGCCTCGCCCTGCAAATGGATGCTTCATGAAGATGCGCAATAGTGCAATGGTGGAATCTCCTCACTTCGAATTGATTACAAACCTGCAAAAGATGTAAATTTGTACCACACCATGAATCAGGTCGAATAAAATAATTCACTTTCTAATTCCGACAGTGGTTGCCATGAAAACAACACGGAGTGCAACGTGTCCCACCCTAATCAAATGTCGGAATGTTCTTAATCCACCTCTAAACGCAGGAAATCGCAAGGTAGTGTGGTGATCCATGCCGGTAGATTGCCTCGCGCTGCCAACGGATTCTTCGTGAAGAAGCGCAAAAGTGCAATGGTGAAATCTCCGTACTTCGAATTGATTACAAACCAGCAAAAGATGTAAATTTGTACCATAAAATGAATCAGATCGAATTAAATAATTCACTTTCAAATTCCGACAGTGGTTGCCATGAAAACAATACGGAGTGCAAAGTGTCCCACCCTAATCAAATGTCGCACTTTTCTTAATCCACCTCTGAAACCAGGAAATCGGAAGGTTGTGCGGTTATCCATGACCGTAGATTGCCTCGCACTGCCAACGTATGTTTCGTGAAAAAGCGCAACAGTGCAATGGTGAAATCTCCGTACAACGAATTGATTACAAACCAGCAAAAGATGTAAATATATACCATACCGTGAATCAGATCGAATAAAAAAATTCACTTTTTAACTCCGACAGCGGTTGCCATCAAAACAACACGGAGTGCAACGTGTCCCACCCTAATCAAATGTCGGAGTGTTCTTAATCCACCTCTAGACGCTGGAAATCGCAAGGTAGTGTGGTGATCCATGCCGGTAGATTGCCTCGCGCTGCCAACGGATGCTTCGTGAAAAGTCGCAACAGTGCATGGTGAAACCTCCTCACTTCGAATTGATTACAAACCAGCAAAAGATGTAACTTTGTACCACACCATGAATCAGATCGAATTAAATAATTCACTTTCAAATTCCGACAGTGGTTGCCATGAAAACAACACGGAGTGCAAAGTGACTCGCCCTAATGAAATGTCGGACAGTTCTTCATCCACCTCTAAACGCAGGAAATCGCAAGGTAGTGTGGTGATCTATGCCGGTAGATTTCCTCGCTCTGCCAACGGATGCTTCGTAAAGAAGCCAAAAGTGCAATGGTGAAATCTCCGTACCTCGAAATGATTACAAACCAGCAAAAGATGTAAATTTGTACCATAAAATGAATCAGATCGAATTAAATAATTAACTTTCTAATTCCGACAGTGGTTGCCATGAAAACAACACGGAGTGCAAAGTGTCCCACCCTAATCAAATGTCGGAGTGTTCTTAATCCACTTCTGAACACAGGAAATCGCAACGTAGTGCGGTGATCCATGACGGTGGATTGCCTAGCTTTGCCAATGGATGCTTCGTGAAGAAGCGCAAATGTGTAATGGTGAAATCTCCTCACTTCGAATTGATTACAAACCAGCAAAAGATGTAAATTTGTACCACACCATGAATCAGAACGAATTAAATAATTAACTTTCCTATTCCGATAGTGGTTGCCATGAAAACAATACTTAGTGCAAAGTGTCCCACCCTAATCAAATGTCGGAGTGTTCTTAATCCACTTCTGAACACAGGAATTCGCAATGTAGTGCGGTGATCCATGACGGTGGATTGCCTAGCCCTGCCAATGGATGCTTCGTGAAGAAGCGCAAAAGTGCAATGGTGAAATTTCCTCACTTCGAATTGATTACAAACCAGCAAAAGATGTAAATTTGTACCACACCATGAATCTGATCGAATTGAATAATTCACTTTCTATTTCCGACAGTGGTTGCCATGAAAACAACACGGAGTGCAAAGTGTCCCACCCTAATGAAATGTCGGACATTTCTTAATCCACCTCTAAACGCAGGAAATCGCAAGGTAGTGTGGTGATCCATGCCGGTAGATTGCCTCGCCCTGCCAATGGATGCTTCATGAAGATGCGCAATAGTGCAATGGTGGAATCTCCTCACTTCGAATTGATTACAAACCAGCAAAAGATGTAAATTTGTACCACACCATGAATCAGGTCGAATTAAATAATTCACTTTCTAATTCCGACAGTGGTTGCCATGAAAACAACACGGAGTGCAAAGTGTCCCACCCTAATCAAATGTCGGAGTGTTCTTAATCCACCTTTAAACGCAGGAAATCGCAAGGTAGTGTGGTGATCCATGCCGGTAGATTGCCTCGCGCTGCCAACGGATTCTTCGTGAAGAAGCGCAAAAGTGCAATGGTGAAATCTCCGTACTTCGAATTGATTACAAACCAGCAAAAGATGTAAATTTGTACCACACAATGAATCAGATCGAATTAAATAATTCACTTTCTAATTCCGACAGTGGTTGCCATGAAAACAACACGGAGTGCAAAGTGTCCCGCCCTAATCAAATGTCGGACTGTTCTTAATCCACCTCTAAACGCAGGAAATCGCAAGGTAGTGTGGTGATCCATGCCGGTAGATTGCCTCGCGCTGCCAACGGATTCTTCGTGAAGAAGCGCAAAAGTGCATGGTGAAATCTCCGTACTTCGAATTGATTACAAACCAGCAAAAGATGTAAATTTGTACCACACCATGAATCAGATCGAATTAAATAATTCATTTTCTAATTACGATAGTGGTTGCCATGAAAACAACACGCAGTTCAAAGTGTTCCGCCCTAATGAAATTTCGTACTTTTCTTAATCCACCTCTGAAACCAGGAAATCGCATGATGGTGCGGTTATCCATGACGGTAGATTGCCTCGCGCTGCCAACGGATGCTTCGTGAAAAAGCGCAACAGTGCAATGGGGAAATCTCCTCACTTCGAATTGATTACAAACCAGCAAAAGATGTAAATTTGTACCACACCATGAATCAGAGCGAATGAAATAATTCACTTTCTAATTCCGACAGTGGTTGCCATGAAAACAACACGGAGTGCAAAGAGCCCCGCCCTAATGAAATGTCGGACTGTTCTTCATCCACCTCTAAACGCAGGAAATCGCAAGGTAGTGTGGTGAACTATGCCGGTAGATTTCCTCGCGCTGCCAACGGATGCTTCGTGAAGACGCGCAAAAGTGCAATGGTGAAATCTCCTCACTTCGAATTGATTACAAACCAGCAAAAGATGTAAATTTGTACCACACCATGAATCAGATCGAATTGAATAATTAACTTTCTAATTCCGACAGTGGTTGCCATGAAAAGAAAACGGAGTGCAAAGTGTCCCACCCTAATCAAATGTCGGAGTGTTCTTAATCCACTTCTGAACACAGGAATTCGCAATGTAGTGTGGTGATCCATGCCGCTATATTGCCTCGCCCTGCCAATGGATGCTTCATGAAGATGCGCAATAGTGCAATGGTGGAATCTCCTCACTTAGAATTGATTCCAAACCAGCAAAAGATGTAAATTTGTACCATAAAATGAATCAGATCGAATTAAATAATTCACTTTCCAATTCCGATAGTGGTTGCGATGAAAACAACACGGAGTGCAAAGTGACCCGCCCTAATGAAATGTCGGACTTTTCTTAATCCACCTCGAAACGCAGGAAATCGCAAGCTAGTGTGGTGATCCATGCCGGTAGATTGCCTCGCGCTGCCAACGGATTCTTCGTGAAGAAGCGCAAAAGTGCAATGGTGAAATCTCCGTACTTCGAATTGATTACAAACCAGCAAAAGATGTAAATTTGTACCATAAAATGAATCAGATCGAATTAAATAATGCACTTTCTAATTCCGATAGTGGTTGCCATGAAAACAACACGGAGTGCAAATTGCCCCGCCCTAATGAAATGTCGGACTTTTCTTAATCCACCTCTCAAACCATGAAATCGCATGATGGTGCGGTTATCCATGACGGTGGATTGCCTCGCGCTACCAACGGATGCTTCGTGAAAAAGCGCAAAAGTGCAATGGTGAAATCTCCTCACTTCGAATTGATTACAAACCAGCAAAAGATGTAAATTTGAACCACACCATGAATCAGATCGAATTAAATAATTCACTTTCTAATTCCGATAGTGGTTGCCATGAAAACAACACGGAGTGCAAAGTGTCCCGCCCTAATGAAATGTCGGACATTTCTTTAATCCACCTCGAAACAAGGAAATCGCATGATGGTGCGGTTATCCATGACGGTAGATTGCCTCGCGCTGCGAACGGATGCTTCGTGAAAAAGCGCAAAAGTGCAATGGTGAAATCTCCTCACTTCGAATTGATTACAAACCAGCAAAAGATGTAAATTTATACCATACCGTGAATCAGATCGAATTAAATAATTCACTTTTTAACTCCGACAGTGGTTGCCATGAAAACAACACGGAGTGCAAAGTGCCCCGCCCTAATGAAATGTCGGACAGTTCTTAATCCACCTCTAAACGCAAAATGCAAGGTAGTGTGGTGATCTATGCCGGTAGATTTCGCCTCGCTCTGCCAACGGATGCTTCGTGAAGAAGCGCAAAAGTGCAATGGTGAAATCTCCGTACTTCGAATTGATTACAAACCAGCAAAAATGTAAATTTGTACCATATGAAAGATTCAATTAAATAATTCACTTTCTAATTCCGACAGTGGTTGCCATGAAAACAACACGGAGTGCACCGCCCTAATCAAATGTCGGAGTTTTCTTAATCCACTTCTGAAACCAGGAAATCGCAAGGTAGTGCGGTGATCCATGACGGTGGATTGC
>JAYWIR010000146.1:0-64320 GCA_036172245.1 Raillietiella orientalis
TTTCCTGGTTTCAGAGGTGGATTAAGAAAAGTGCGACATTTGATTAGGGTGGGACACGTTGCACTCAGTGTTGTTTTCATGGCAACCACTATCGGAATTAGAAAGTGAATTATAGAATTCGATCTGAATCATTTTATGGTACAAATTTACATCTTTTGCTAGTTTGTAATGGATTCGAAGTAAGGAGATTTCACCATTGCACTTTTGCGCTTCTTCACGAAGCATCCGTTGGCAGCACGTGGAAATCTACCGGCATGGATCACCACACTACTTTGCGATTTCCTGCGTTTAGAGGTGGATTAAGAAAAGTCCGACATTTGATTAGGGTGGGACACTTTGCACTCCGTGTTGTTTTGAAAACAACCACTGTCGGAGTTAAAAAGTGAATTTTTTAATTCGACCTGATTCATGGTATGGTATAAATTTACATCTTTTGCTGGTTTGTAATCAATTGGAATTGAGGAGATTTCACCATGCACTGTTGCGCTTTTTCAAGAAGCATCCGTTGCAGCGCGAGGCAATCTACCGTCATGGATAACCGCACCACCTTGCGATTTCCTGGTTTCAAAGGTGGATTAAGAAAAGTCCGACATTTGATTAGGGTGGGACATTTTGCACTACGTGTTGTTTTGAAAACAACCACTGTCGGAGTTAAAAAGTGAATTTTTTAATTCGACCTGATTCATGGTATGGTATAAATTTACATCCTTTGCTGGTTTGCAATCAATTCGAAGTGAGGAGATTTCACCATGCACTGTTGCGCTTTTTCACGAAGCATCCGTTGGCAGCGCGAGGCAATCTACCGTCATGGATAACCGCACAACCTTCCGATTTCCTGGTTTCAGAGGTGGATTAAGAAAAGTCCGACATTTGATTAGAGTGGGACACGTTGCACTCCGTGTTGTTTTGATAACAACCACTGTCGGAGTTAAAAAGTAATTTTTTTAATTCGAGCTGATTCACGTTATAATATAAATTTACATCCTTTGCTGGTTTGCAATCAATTCGAAGTGAGGAGATTTCACCATGCACTGTTGCGCTTTTTCACGAAGCATCCGTTGGCAGCGCGAGGCAATCTACCGTCATGGATAACCGCACAACCTTCCGATTTCCTGGTTTCAGAGGTGGATTAAGAAAAGTCCGACATTTGATTAGAGTGGGACACGTTGCACTCCGTGTTGTCTTGATAACAACCACTGTCGGAGTTAAAAAGTGAATTTTTTAATTCGATCTGATTTATGGTATGGTATAAATTTACATCTTTTGCTGGTTTGTAATCAATTCGAAGTGAGGAGATTTCACCATGCACTGTTGCGCTTTTTCACGAAGCATCCGTTGGCAGCGCGAGCCAATCTACCGTAATGGATTACCGCACTATCATGCGATTTCCTGGTTTCAGAGGTGGATTAAGAAAAGTGCGACATTTGATTAGGGTGGGACACGTTGCACTCCGTGTTGTTTTCATGGCAACCACTATCGGAATTAGAAAGTGAATTATTAAATTCGATCTGAATCATTTTATGGTACAAATTTACATCTTTTGCTGGTTTGTAATGGATTCGAAGTAAGGAGATTTCACCATTGCACTTTTGCGCTTCTTCACGAAGCATCCGTTGGCAGCACGTGGAAATCTACCGGCATGGATCACCACACTACCTTGCGATTTCCTGCGTTTAGAGGTGGATTAAGAAAAGTCCGACATTTGATTAGGGTGGGACACTTTGCACTCCGTGTTGTTTTGAAAACAACCACTGTCGGAGTTAAAAAGTGAATTTTTTAATTCGATCTGATTCATGGTATGGTATAAATTTACATGTTTTGCTGGTTTGTAATCAATTAGAAGTGAGGAGATTTCACCATGCACTGTTGCGCTTTTTCACGTAGCATCCGTTGGCAGCGCGAGGCAATCTACCGTAATGGATAACCGCACCATCATGCGATTTCCTGCTTTCAGAGGTGGATTCAGAAAAGTCCGACATTTCATTAGGGCGGGGCACTTTGCACTCCGTGTTGTTTTCATGGCAACCACTATCGGAATTAGAAAGTGAATTATTTAATTCGATGTGATTCATTTTATGGTACAAATTTCTATCTTTTGCTTGTTTGTAATCAATTCGAAGTGAGGAGATTTCACCATGCACTGTTGCGCTTTTTCACGAAGCATCCGTTGGCAGCGCGAGGCAATCTACCGTCATGGATAACCGCACCACCTTACGATTTCCTGGTTTCAGAGGTGGATTTAGAAAACTGCGACATTTGATTAGGGTGGGACACTTTGCATTCCGTGTTGTTTTCATCGCAACCATTGGGAATGAGAAGGGGAATTTTTTTATTCGATCTGCATCATTTTATGGTACAAATTTACATCTTTTGCTGGTTAGTAATGAATTCGAAGTAACGAGATTTCACCATTGCACTTTTGCGCTTCTTCACGAAGCAACCTTTGGCAGCGCGAGGAAATCTACCGGCATAGATCACCACACTACCTTGAGATTTCCTGCGTTTAGAGGTGGATGAAGAATAGTCCGACATTTCATTAGGGCGGGGCACTTTGCACGCCGTGTTGTTTTCATGGCAACCACTGTCGGAATTAATAAGTGAATTATTTAATTCGATCTGATTCACGGTATGGTATAAATTTACATCTTTTGCTGGTTTTTAATCAATTCGAAGTGAGGAGATTTCACCATGCACTGTTGCGGTTTTTCACGAAGCATCCGTTGGCAGCGCGAGGCAATCTACCGTAATGGATTACCGCACTATCATGCGATTTCCTGGTTTCAGAGGTGGATTAAGAAAAGTGCGACATTTGATTAGGGTGGGACACGTTGCACTCAGTGTTGTTTTCATGGCAACCACTATCGGAATTAGAAAGTGAATTATTAAATTCGATCTGAATCATTTTATGGTACAAATTTACATCTTTTGCTAGTTTGTAATGGATTCGAAGTAAGGAGATTTCACCATTGCACTTTTGCGCTTCTTCACGAAGCATCCGTTGGCAGCACGTGGAAATCTACCGGCATGGATCACCACACTACTTTGCGATTTCCTGCGTTTAGAGGTGGATTAAGAAAAGTCCGACATTTGATTAGGGTGGGACACTTTGCACTCCGTGTTGTTTTGAAAACAACCACTGTCGGAGTTAAAAAGTGAATTTTTTAATTCGACCTGATTCATGGTATGGTATAAATTTACATCTTTTGCTGGTTTGTAATCAATTGGAATTGAGGAGATTTCACCATGCACTGTTGCGCTTTTTCAAGAAGCATCCGTTGCAGCGCGAGGCAATCTACCGTCATGGATAACGGCACCACCTTACGATTTCCTGGTTTCAGAGGTGGATTTAGAAAACTGCGACATTTGATTAGGGTGGGACACTTCGCATTCCGTGTTGTTTTCATCGCAACCATTGGGAATGAGAAGGGAAATTTTTTTATTCGATCTGCATCATTTTATGGTACAAATTTACATCTTTTGCTGGTTAGTAATGAATTCGAAGTAACGAGATTTCACCATTGCACTTTTGCGCTTCTTCACGAAGCAACCTTTGGCAGCGCGAGGAAATCTACCGGCATAGATCACCACACTACCTTGAGATTTCCTGCGTGAGAGGTGGATGAAGAATAGTCCGACATTTCATTAGGGCGGGGCACTTTGCACGCCGTGTTGTTTTCATGGCAACCACTGTCGGAATTAATAAGTGAATTATTTAATTCGATCTGATTCACGGTATGGTATAAATTTACATCTTTTGCTGGTTTGTAATCAATTCGAAGTGAGGAGATTTCACCATGCACTGTTGCGGTTTTTCACGAAGCATCCGTTGGCAGCGCGAGGCAATCTACCGTAATGGATTACCGCACTATCATGCGATTTCCTGGTTTCAGAGGTGGATTAAGAAAAGTGCGACATTTGATTAGGGTGGGACACGTTGCACTCAGTGTTGTTTTCATGGCAACCACTATCGGAATTAGAAAGTGAATTATAGAATTCGATCTGAATCATTTTATGGTACAAATTTACATCTTTTGCTGGTTTGTAATGGATTCGAAGTAAGGAGATTTCACCATTGCACTTTTGCGCTTCTTCACGAAGCATCCGTTGGCAGCACGTGGAAATCTACCGGCATGGATCACCACACTACTTTGCGATTTCTGCGTTTAGAGGTGGATTAAGAAAAGTCCGACATTTGATTAGGGTGGGACACTTTGCACTCCGTGTTGTTTCATGGCAACCACTGTCGGAGTTAAAAAGTGAATTTTTTAATTCGACCTGATTCATGGTATGGTATAAATTTACATCTTTTGCTGGTTTGTAATCAATTGGAATTGAGGAGATTTCACCATGCACTGTTGCGCTTTTTCACGAAGCATCCGTTGGCAGCGCGAGGCAATCTACCGTCATGGATAACCGCACCACCTTGCGATTTCCTGGTTTCAGAGGTGGATTAAGAAAAGTCCGACATTTGATTAGGGTGGGACACTGCACTACGTGTTGTTTTGATAACAACCACTGTCGGAGTTAAAAAGGAATTTTTTAATTCGAGCTGATTCATGTTATTGTATAAATTTACATCCTTTGCTGGTTTGTAATCAATTCGAAGTGAGGAGATTTCACCATGCACTGTTGCGCTTTTTCACGAAGCATCCGTTGGCAGCGCGAGGCAATCTACCGTCATGGATAACCGCACAACCTTCCGATTTCCTGGTTTCAGAGGTGGATTAAGAAAAGTCCGACATTTGATTAGAGTGGGACACGTTGCACTCCGTGTTGTTTTGATAACAACCACTGTCGGAGTTAAAAAGTGAATTTTTTAATTCGATCTGATTCATGGTATGGTATAAATTTACATCTTTTGCTGGTTTGTAATCAATTCGAAGTGAGGAGATTTCACCATGCACTGTTGCGCTTTTTCACGAAGCATCCGTTGGCAGCGCGAGCCAATCTACCGTAATGGATTACCGCACTATCATGCGATTTCCTGGTTTCAGAGGTGGATTAAGAAAAGTGCGACATTTGATTAGGGTGGGACACGTTGCACTCCGTGTTGTTTTCATGGCAACCACTATCGGAATTAGAAAGTGAATTATTAAATTCGATCTGAATCATTTTATGGTACAAATTTACATCTTTTGCTGGTTTGTAATGGATTCGAAGTAAGGAGATTTCACCATTGCACTTTTGCGCTTCTTCACGAAGCATCCGTTGGCAGCACGTGGAAATCTACCGGCATGGATCACCACACTACCTTGCGATTTCCTGCGTTTAGAGGTGGATTAAGAAAAGTCCGACATTTGATTAGGGTGGGACACTTTGCACTCCGTGTTGTTTTGAAAACAACCACTGTCGGAGTTAAAAAGTGAATTTTTTAATTCGATCTGATTCATGGTATGGTATAAATTTACATGTTTTGCTGGTTTGTAATCAATTAGAAGTGAGGAGATTTCACCATGCACTGTTGCGCTTTTTCACGTAGCATCCGTTGGCAGCGCGAGGCAATCTACCGTAATGGATAACCGCACCATCATGCGATTTCCTGCTTTCAGAGGTGGATTCAGAAAAGTCCGACATTTCATTAGGGCGGGGCACTTTGCACTCCGTGTTGTTTTCATGGCAACCACTATCGGAATTAGAAAGTGAATTATTTAATTCGATGTGATTCATTTTATGGTACAAATTTCCATCTTTTGCTGGTTTGTAATCAATTCGAAGTGAGGAGATTTCACCATGCACTGTTGCGCTTTTTCACGAAGCATCCGTTGGCAGCGCGAGGCAATCTACCGTCATGGATAACGGCACCACCTTACGATTTCCTGGTTTCAGAGGTGGATTTAGAAAACTGCGACATTTGATTAGGGTGGGACACTTTGCATTCCGTGTTGTTTTCATCGCAACCATTGGGAATGAGAAGGGGAATTTTTTTATTCGATCTGCATCATTTTATGGTACAAATTTACATCTTTTGCTGGTTAGTAATGAATTCGAAGTAACGAGATTTCACCATTGCACTTTTGCGCTTCTTCACGAAGCAACCTTTGGCAGCGCGAGGAAATCTACCGGCATAGATCACCACACTACCTTGAGATTTCCTGCGTTTAGAGGTGGATGAAGAATAGTCCGACATTTCATTAGGGCGGGGCACTTTGCACGCCGTGTTGTTTTCATGGCAACCACTGTCGGAATTAATAAGTGAATTATTTAATTCGATCTGATTCACGGTATGGTATAAATTTACATCTTTTGCTGGTTTGTAATCAATTCGAAGTGAGGAGATTTCACCATGCACTGTTGCGGTTTTTCACGAAGCATCCGTTGGCAGCGCGAGGCAATCTACCGTAATGGATTACCGCACTATCATGCGATTTCCTGGTTTCAGAGGTGGATTAAGAAAAGTGCGACATTTGATTAGGGTGGGACACGTTGCACTCAGTGTTGTTTTCATGGCAACCACTATCGGAATTAGAAAGTGAATTATAGAATTCGATCTGAATCATTTTATGGTACAAATTTACATCTTTTGCTAGTTTGTAATGGATTCGAAGTAAGGAGATTTCACCATTGCACTTTTGCGCTTCTTCACGAAGCATCCGTTGGCAGCACGTGGAAATCTACCGGCATGGATCACCACACTACTTTGCGATTTCCTGCGTTTAGAGGTGGATTAAGAAAAGTCCGACATTTGATTAGGGTGGGACACTTTGCACTCCGTGTTGTTTTGAAAACAACCACTGTCGGAGTTAAAAAGTGAATTTTTTAATTCGACCTGATTCATGGTATGGTATAAATTTACATCTTTTGCTGGTTTGTAATCAATTGGAATTGAGGAGATTTCACCATGCACTGTTGCGCTTTTTCAAGAAGCATCCGTTGCAGCGCGAGGCAATCTACCGTCATGGATAACCGCACCACCTTGCGATTTCCTGGTTTCAGAGGTGGATTAAGAAAAGTCCGACATTTGATTAGGGTGGGACACTTTGCACTCCGTGTTGTTTTGATAACAACCACTGTCGGAGTTAAAAAGTGAATTTTTTAATTCGATCTGATTCATGGTATGGTATAAATTTACATCTTTTGCTGGTTTGTAATCAATTCGAAGTGAGGAGATTTCACCATGCACTGTTGCGCTTTTTCACGAAGCATCCGTTGGCAGCGCGAGGCAATCTACCGTAATGGAACCGCACTATCATGCGATTTCCTGGTTTCAGAGGTGGATTAAGAAAAGTGCGACATTTGATTAGGGTGGGACACGTTGCACTCCGTGTTGTTTTCATGGCAACCACTATCGGAATTAGAAAGTGAATTATTTAATTCGATCTGAATCATTTTATGGTACAAATTTACATCTTTTGCTGGTTTGTAATGGATTCGAAGTAAGGAGATTTCACCATTGCACTTTTGCGCTTCTTCACGAAGCATCCGTTGGCAGCACGTGGAAATCTACCGGCATGGATCACCACACTACTTTGCGATTTCCTGCGTTTAGAGGTGGATTAAGAAAAGTCCGACATTTGATTAGGGTGGGACACTTTGCACTCCGTGTTGTTTTGAAAACAACCACTGTCGGAGTTAAAAAGTGAATTTTTTAATTCGACCTGATTCATGGTATGGTATAAATTTACATCTTTTGCTGGTTTGTAATCAATTGGAAGTGAGGAGATTTCACCATTGCACTTTTGCGCTTATTCACGAAGCATCCATTGGCAGCGCGAGGAAATCTACCTTCATAGATCACCACATTACCTTGAGATTTCCTGAGTTTCAAGGTGGATGAAGAATAGTCCGACATTTCATTAGGGCGGGTCACTTTGCAATCCGTGTTGTTGTCATGGCAACCACTGTCGGAAATGATAAGTGAATTATTTAATTCGATCTGATTCACGGTATGGTATAAATTTACATCTTTTGGTGGTTTGTAATCAATTCGAAGTGAGGAGATTTCACCATGCACTGTTGCGCTTTTTCGCGAAGCATCCGTTGGCAGCCCGAGGCAATCTACCGTCATGGATAAACGCACCATCATGCGATTTCCTGGTTTCTGAGGTGGATTGAGAAAATTCCCAAATTTCATTAGGGCGGGGCACTTTGCACTCCGTGTTGTTTTCATGGCAACCACTGTCGGAATTGAAAAGTGAATTATTTAATTCGATCTGATTCACGGTATGGTATAAATTTACATCTTTTGCTGATTTGTAATCAATTCGAAGTGAAGACATTTCACCATGCACTCTTGCGCTTCTTCACGAAGCATCCGTTGGCAGCCCGTGGCAATCTCCCGTCATGGAAAAACGCACCATCTTGCGATTTCCTGGATTCAGAGGTGGATTAAAAAAAGTCCCACATTTGATTAGGGTGGGACACTTTGCATTCCGTGTTGTTTTCATCGCAACCATTGGGAATGAGAAGGGGAATTTTTTTATTCGATCTGAATCATTTTATGGTACAAATTTACATCTTTTGCTGGTTTGTAATGAATTCGAAGTAAGGAGATTTCACCACTGCACTTTTGCGCTTGTTCACGAAGCATCCATAGGCAGCGCGAGGAAATCTACCGGCATAGATCACCACACTACCTTGAGATTTCCTGCGTTTAAAGGTGGATTAAGAATAGTCCGACATTTCATTAGGGCGGGGCAATTTGCAATCCGTGTTGTTGTCATGGCAACCACTGTAGGAAATGATAAGTGAATTTTTTAATTCGATCTGATTCATAGTGTGTTACAAATTTACATCTTTTGCTGGTTTGTAATCAATTCGTAGTACGGAGATTTCACGATTGCACTGTTGCGCTTTTTCACGAAGCTTCCGCTGGCAGCGCGAGGCAATCTACCGTCATGGATAACCGCACCACCTTACGATTTCCTGGTTTCAGAGGTGGATTAATAAAAGTGCGACATTTGACTAGGGCGGGGCACTTTGCACTTCGTGTTGTTTTCATGGCAACCACTGTCGGAGTTAAAAAGTGAATTTTTTAATTCGATATGATTCATTTTATGGTACAAATTTACATCTTTTGCTGGTTTGTTATCCATTCGTAGTAAGGAGATTTCACCATTGCACTGTTGCGCTTTTTCACGAAACATACGTTGGCAGTGCGAGGCAATCTACCGTCATGGATAACCGCACAACCTTCCGATTTCCTGGTTTAAGAGGTGGATTAAGAGAAGTCCGACATTTGATTAGGGTGGGACACTTTGCACTCCGTATTGTTTTCATGGCAACCACTGTCGGAATTAGAAAGAGAATTATTTAATTCGATCTGATTCATAGTGTGGTACAAATTTCCATCTTTTGCTGGTTTGTAATCAATTCGAAGTGAGGAGATTTCACCATGCACTGTTGCGCTTTTTCACGAAGCATCCGTTGGCAGCCCGTGGCAATCTCCCTTCATGGAAAGACGCACCACCTTGCGATTTCCTGGATTCAGAGGTGGAATAAAAAAAGTCCCACATTTGATTAGGGTGGGACACTTTGCATTCCGTGTTGTTTTCATCGCAACCATTCGGAATGAGAAGGGGAATTTTTTTATTCGATCTGAATCATTTTATGGTACAAATTTACATCTTTTGCTGGTTTGTAATGAATTCGAAGTAAGGAGATTTCACCATTGCACTTTTGCGCTTATTCACGAAGCATCCATTGGCAGCGCGAGGAAATCTACCTTCATAGATCACCACACTACCTTGAGATTTCCTGAGTTTCAAGGTGGATGAAGAATAGTCCGACATTTCATTAGGGCGGGTCACTTTGCAATCCGTGTTGTTGTCATGGCAACCACTGTCGGAAATGATAAGTGAATTATTTAATTCGATCTGATTCACGGTATGGTATGAATTTACATCTTTTGGTGGTTTGTAATCAATTCGAAGTGAGGAGATTTCACCATGCACTGTTGCGCTTTTTCGCGAAGCATCCGTTGGCAGCCCGAGGCAATCTACCGTCATGGATAAACGCACCATCATGCGATTTCCTGGTTTCTGAGGTGGATTGAGAAAATTCCCAAATTTCATTAGGGCGGGGAACTTTGCACGCCGTGTTGTTTTCATGGCAACCACTGTCGGAATTGAAAAGTGAATTATTTAATTCGATCTGATTCACGGTATGGTATAAATTTACATCTTTTGCTGATTTGTAATCAATTCGAAGTGAAGACCTTTCACCATGCACTCTTGCGCTTCTTCAAGAAGCATCCGTTGGCAGCCCGTGGCAATCTCCCGTCATGGAAAAACGCACCATCTTGCGATTTCCTGGATTCAGAGGTGGATTAAAAAAAGTCCCACATTTGATTAGGGTGGGACACTTTGCATTCCGTGTTGTTTTCATCGCAACCATTGGGAATGAGAAGGGGAATTTTTTTATTCGATCTGAATCATTTTATGGTACAAATTTACATCTTTTGCTGGTTTGTAATCAATTCGAAGTGAGGAGATTTCACCATGCACTCTTGCGCTTTTTCACGAAGCATCCGTTGGCAGCGCGAGGCAATCTACCGTCATGGATAACCGCACCACCTTGCGATTTCCTGGTTTCAGAAAAGGATTAAGAAAAGTCCGACATTTGATTAGGCTGGGGCACTTTGCACACCGTGTTGTTTCGATGGGAACCACTGTCGGAGTTAAAAAGTGAATTTTTTTATTCGATCTCATTCACGGTATGGTATAAATTTACATCTTTTGGTGGTTTGTAATCTATTCGTAGTACGGTGATTCCACCATTGCACTTTTGCGCTTCTTCACGAAGCATCCGTTGGCAGCACGTGGAAATCTACCGGCATGGATCACCACACTACCTTGCGATTTCCTGCGTTTAGAGGTGGATCAAGAAAAGTCCGACGTTTGATTAGTGTGGGACACTTTGCACTCCGTGTTGTTTTGTAAACAACCACTGTCGGAGTTAAGAAGTGAATTTTTTAATTCGATCTGATTCATGGTATGGTATAAATTTACATCTTTTGCTGGTTTGTAATCAATTCGAAGTGAGGAGATTTCACCATGCACTGTTGCGCTTTTTCAAGGAGCATCCGTTGCAGCGCGAGGCAATCTACCGTCATGGATAACCGCACCACCTTGCGATTTCCTGGTTTCAAAGGTGGATTAAGAAAAGTCCGACATTTGATTAGGGTGGGACATTTTGCACTACGTGTTGTTTTGATAACAACCACTGTCGGAGTTAAAAAGTGAATTTTTTAATTCGATCTGATTCATGCTATGGTATAAATTTACATCTTTTGCTGGTTTGTAATCAATTCGAAGTGAGGAGATTTCACCATGCACTGTTGCGCTTTTTCACGTAGCATCCGTTGGCAGCGCGAGGCAATCTACCGTAATGGATAACCGCACCATCATGCGATTTCCTGCTTTCAGAGGTGGATTCAGAAAAGTCCGACATTTCATTAGGGCGGGGCACTTTGCACTCCGTGTTGTTTTCATGGCAACCACTATCGGAATTAGAAAGTGAATTATTTAATTCGATGTGATTCATTTTATGGTACAAATTTCCATCTTTTGCTGGTTTGTAATCAATTCGAAGTGAGGAGATTTCACCATGCACTGTTGCGCTTTTTCACGAAGCATCCGTTGGCAGCGCGAGGCAATCTACCTTCATAGATCACCACACTACCTTGAGATTTCCTGAGTTTCAAGGTGGATGAAGAATAGTCCGACATTTCATTAGGGCGGGGCCCTTTGCAATCCGTGTTGTTTTCATGGCAACCACTGTCGGAATTGAAAAGTGAATTATTTAATTCGATCTGAATCATTTTAAGGTACAAATTTACATCTTTTGCTGGTTTGTAATCAATCCGTAGTACGGAGATTTCACCATTGCACTTTTGCGCTTCTTCACGAAGCATCCGTTGGCAGCGCGAGGAAATCTACCGGCATGGATCACCACACTACCTTGCGATTTCCTGCGTTTAGAGGTGGATGAAGAACAGTCCGACATTTCATTAGGGCGGGGCACTTTGCACGCCGTGTTGTTTTCATGGCAACCACTGTCGGAATTCAAGTGCGAAATATTTAATTCGATCTGATTCACGGTATGGTATAAATTTACATCTTTTGGTGGTTTGTAATCAATTCGAAGTGAGGAGATTTCACCATGCACTGTTGCGCTTTTTCACGAAGCATCCGTTGGCAGCCCGAGGCAATCTACCGTCATGGATAATCGCACCATCATGCGATTTCCTGGTTTCAGAGGTGGATTGAGAAAATCTTCAAATTTCATTAGGGCGGGGCACTTTGCACTCCGTGTTGTTTTCATGGCAACCACTGTCGGAATTGAAAAGTGAATTATTTAATTCGATCTGATTCACGGTATGATATAAATTTACATCTTTTGCTGATTTGTAATCAATTCGAAGTGAAGACATTTCACCATGCACTCTTGCGCTTTTTCACGAAGCATCCGTTGGCAGTGCGAGGCAATCTACCGTCATGGATAACCGCACCACCTTGCGATTTCCTGGTTTCAGAAAAGGATTAAGAAAAGTCCGACATTTGATTAGGCTGAGGCACTTTGCACTCCGTGTTGTTTTGATGGCAACCACTGTCGGAGTTAAAAGTGAATTTTTTAATTCGATCTGATTCACGGTATGGTATAAATTTACATCTTTTGCTGGTTTGTAATCAATTCGTAGTACGGAGATTTCACCATTGCACTTTTGCGCTTCTTCACGAAGCATCCGTTGGCAGCGCGAGGAAATCTACCGGCATGGATCACCACACTACCTTGCGATTTCCTGCGTTTAGAGGTGGATTAAGAAAAGTCCGACATTTGATTAGGGTGGGACACTTTGCACTCCGTGTTGTTTTCATGGCAACCACTGTCGGAATTAAAAAGTGAATTTTTTAATTCGATCTGATTCATGGTATGGTATAAATTTACATCTTTTGCTGGTTTGTAATCAATTCGAAGTGAGGAGATTTCACCATGCACTGTTGCGCTTTTTCACGAAGCATCCGTTGGCAGCGCGAGGCAATCTACCGTCATGGATAACCGCACCACCTTGCGATTTCCTGGTTTCAGAGGTGGATTAAGAAAAGTCCGACATTTGATTAGGGTGGGACACTTTGCACTACGTGTTGTTTTGATAACAACCACTGTCGGAGTTAAAAAGTGAATTTTTTAATTCGATCTGATTCATATGGTATAAATTTACATCTTTTGCTGGTTTGTAATCAATTCGAAGTGAGGAGATTTCACCATGCACTGTTGCGCTTTTCACGAAGCATCCGTTGGCAGCGCGAGGCAATCTACCGTCATGGATAACCGCACCACCTTGCGATTTCCTGGTTTCAGAGGTGGATTAAGAAAAGTCCGACATTTGATTAGGGTGGGGCACTTTGCACTCCGTGTTGTTTTCATGGCAACCACTATCGGAATTAGAAAGTGAATTATTTAATTCGATCTGATTCATTTTATGGTACAAATTTACATCTTTTGCTGGTTTGTAATCAATTCGAAGTAAGGAGATTTCACCATTGCACTTTTGGGCTTCTTCACGAAGCATCCGTTGGCAGCGCGAGGAAATCTACCGGCATAGATCACCACACTACCTTGAGATTTCCTGCGTTTAGAGGTGGATGAAGAATAGTCCGACATTTCATTAGGGCGGGGCACTTTGCACGCCGTGGTTTTCATGGCAACCACTGTCGGAATTCAAAAGTGAATTATTTAATTCGATCTGATTCATGGTATGGTAAAAATTTACATCTTTTGCTGGTTTGTAATCAATTCGAAGTAAGGAGATTTCACCATTGCACTTTTGCGCTTCTTCACGAAGCATCCGTTGGCAGCGCGAGGAAATCTACCGGCATGGATCACCACACTACCTTGAGATTTCCTGCGTTTAGAGGTGGATGAAGAACAGTCCGACATTTCATTAGGGCGGGGCACTTTGCACGCCGTGTTGTTTTCATGGCAACCACTGTCGGAATTGAAGTGCGAAATATTTAATTCGATCTGATTCACGGTATGGTATAAATTTACATCTTTTGCTGGTTTGTAATCAATTCGAAGTGAGGAGATTTCACCATGCACTCTTGCGCTTTTTCACGAAGCATCCGTTGGCAGCCCGAGGCAATCTACCGTCATGGATAACCGCACCACCTTGCGATTTCGTGGTTTCAGAGGAGGATTAAGAAAAGTCCGACATTTGATTAGGCTGGGGCACTTTGCACACCGTGTTGTTTCGATGGGAACCACTCTCGGAGTTCAAAAGTGAATTTTTTTATTCGATCTCATTCACGGTATGGTATAAATTTACATCTTTTGGTGGTTTGTAATCTATTCGTAGTACGGTGAATCCACCATTGCACTTTTGCGCTTCTTCACGAAGCATCCGTTGGCAGAACGTGGAAATCTACCGGCATCGATCACCACACTACCTTGCGATTTCCTGCGTTTAGAGGTGGATTAAGAAAGGTCCGACATTTGATTAGGGTGGGACACTTTGCACTCCGTGTTGTTTTGATAACAACCACTGTCGGAGTTAAAAAGTTATTTATTTAATTCGATCTGATTCACGTTATAATATAAATTTACATCTTTTGCTGGTTTGTAATCAATAAGAAGTGAGGAGATTTCACCATGCACTGTTGCGCTTTTTCACGAAGCATCCGTTGGCAGCGCGAGGCAATCTACCGTCATGGATAACCGCACCACCTTACGATTTCCTGGTTTCAGAGGTGGATTAAGAAAAGTGCGACATTTGATTAGGGTGGGACACGTTGCACTCCGTGTTGTTTTCATGGCAACCACTGTCGGAGTTAAAAAGTGAATTTTTTAATTCGATCTGATTCATTTTATGGTACAAATTTACATCTTTTGCTGGTTTGTAATCAATTCGAAGTGAGGAGATTTCACCATTGCACTTTTGCGCTTCTTCACGAAGCATCCATTGGCAGCGCGAGGAAATCTACCTTCATAGATCACCACACTACCTTGAGATTTCCTGAGTTTCAAGGTGGATGAAGAATAGTCCGACATTTCATTAGGGCGGGGCACTTTGCAATCCGTGTTGTTTTCATGGCAACCACTGTCGGAATTGAAAAGTGAATTATTTAATTCGATCTGATTCACGGTATGGTATAAATTTACATCTTTTGCTGATTTGTAATCAATTCGAAGTGAAGACATTTCACCATGCACTCTTGCGCTTCTTCACGAAGCATCCGTTGGCAGCCCGTGGCAATCTCCCGTCATGGAAAAACGCACCACCTTGCGATTTCCTGGATTCAGAGGTGGATTAAAAAAAGTCCCACATTTGATTAGGGTGGGACACTTTGCATTCCGTGTTGTTTTCATCGCAACCATTCGGAATGAGAAAGGGAATTTTTTTATTCCATCTGAATCATTTTATGGTACAAATTTACATCTTTTGCTGGTTTGTAATGAATTCGAAGTAAGGAGATTTCACCACTGCACTTTTGCGCTTCTTCACGAAGCATCCATAGGCAGCGCGAGGAAATCTACCGGCATAGATCACCACACTACCTTGAGAGTTCCTGCGTTTAAAGGTGGATTAAGAATAGTCCGACATTTCATTAGGGCGGGGCAATTTGCAATCCGTGTTGTTGTCATGGCAACCACTGTAGGAAATGATAAGTGAATTTTTTAATTCGATCTGATTCATAGTGTGTTACAAATTTACATCTTTTGCTGGTTTGTAATCAATTCGTAGTACGGAGATTTCACGATTGCACTGTTGCGCTTTTTCACGACGCTTCCGCTGGCAGCGCGAGGCATTCTACCGTCATGGATAACCGCACCACCTTACGATTTCCTGGTTTCAGAGGTGGATTAATAAAAGTGCGACATTTGACTAGGGCGGGGCACTTTGCACTTCGTGTTGTTTTCATGGCAACCACTGTCGGAGTTAGAAAGTGAATTTTTTAATTCGATATGATACATTTTATGGTACAAATTTACATCTTTTGTTGGTTTGTTATCCATTCGTAGTAAAAAGATTTCACCATGCACTGTTGCGCTTTTTCACGAAGCATCCGTTGGCAGCCCGTGGCAATCTCCCTTCATGGAAAGACGCACCACCTTGCGATTTCCTGGATTCAGAGGTGGAATAAAAAAAGTCCCACATTTGATTAGGGTGGGACACTTTGCATTCCGTGTTGTTTTCATGGCAACCATTCGGAATGAGAAGGGGAATTTTTTTATTCGATCTGAATCATTTTATGGTACAAATTTACATCTTTTGCTGGTTTGTAATCAATTCGAAGTGAGGAGATTTCACCATGCACTCTTGCGCTTTTTCACGAAGCATCCGTTGGCAGCGCGAGGCAATCTACCGTCATGGATAACCGCACCACCTTGCGATTTCCTGGTTTCAGAAAAGGATTAAGAAAAGTCCGACATTTGATTAGGCTGGGGCACTTTGCACACCGTGTTGTTTCGATGGGAACCACTGTCGGAGTTAAAAAGTGAATTTTTTTATTCGATCTCATTCACGGTATGGTATAAATTTACATCTTTTGGTGGTTTGTAATCTATTCGTAGTACGGTGATTCCACCATTGCACTTTTGCGCTTCTTCACGAAGCATCCGTTGGCAGCACGTGGAAATCTACCGGCATGGATCACCACACTACCTTGCGATTTCCTGCGTTTAGAGGTGGATTAAGAAAAGTCCGACATTTGATTAGGGTGGGACACTTTGCACTCCGTGTTGTTTTGAAAACAACCACTGTCGGAGTTAAAAAGTGAATTTTTTAATTCGATCTGATTCATGGTATGGTATAAATTTACATCTTTTGCTGGTTTGTAATCAATTAGAAGTGAGGAGATTTCACCATGCACTGTTGCGCTTTTTCACGAAGCATCCGTTGGCAGCGCGAGGCAATCTACCGTAATGGATAACCGCACCATCATGCGATTTCCTGCTTTCAGAGGTGGATTCAGAAAAGTCCGACATTTCATTAGGGCGGGGCACTTTGCACTCCGTGTTGTTTTCATGGCAACCACTATCGGAATTAGAAAGTGAATTATTTAATTCGATCTGATTCATTTTATGGTACAAATTTCCATCTTTCGCTGGTTTGGAATCAATTCGAAGTGAGGAGATTTCACCATGCACTGTTGCGCTTTTTCACGAAGCATCCCTTGGCAGCGCGAGGCAATCTACCGTCATGGATAACCGCACCACCTTACGATTTCCTGGTTTCAGAGGTGGATTAAGAAAAGTGCGACATTTGATTAGGGTGGGACACGTTGCACTCCGTGTTGTTTTCATGGCAACCACTGTCGGAGTTAAAAAGTGAATTTTTTAATTCGATATGATTCATTTTATGGTACAAATTTACATCTTTTGCTGGTTTGCAATCAATTCGAAGTGAGTAGATTTCACCATGCACTGTTGCGCTTTTTCACGAAGCATACGTTGGCAGTGCGAGGCAATCTACCGTCATGGATAACCGCACAACCTTCCGATTTCCTGGTTTAAGAGGTGGATTAAGAGAAGTCCGACATTTGATTAGGGTGGGACACTTTGCACTCCGTATTGTTTTCATGGCAACCACTGTCGGAATTAGAAAGAGAATTATTTAATTCGATCTGATTCATAGTGTGGTACAAATTTCCATCTTTTGCTGGTTTGTAATCAATTCGAAGTGAGGAGATTTCACCATGCACTGTTGCGCTTTTTCACGAAGCATCCGTTGGCAGCCTGTGGCAATCTCCCTTCATGGAAAGACGCACCACCTTGCGATTTCCTGGATTCAGAGGTGGAATAAAAAAAGTCCCACATTTGATTAGGGTGGGACACATTGCATTCCGTGTTGTTTTCATCGCAACCATTCGGAATGAGAAGGGGAATTTTTTAATTCGATCTGAATCATGTTATGGTACAAATTTACATCTTTTGCTGGTTTGTAATGGATTCGAAGTAACGAGATTTCACCATTGCACTTTTGCGCTTCTTCACAAAGCATCCATTGGCAGCGCGAGGAAATCTACCTTCATAGATCACCACACTACCTTGAGATTTCCTGCGTTTAAAGGTGGATTAAGAATAGTCCTACATTTCATTAGGGCGGGGCAAATTGCAATCCGTGTTGTTGTCATGGCAACCACTGTAGGAAATGATAAGTGAATTTTTTAATTCGATCTGATTCATAGTGTGTTACAAATTTACATCTTTTGCTGGTTTGTAATCAATTCGTAGTACGGAGATTTCACGATTGCACTGTTGGGCTTTTTCACGAAGCTTACGCTGGCAGCGCGAGGCAATCTACCGTCATGGATAACCGCACCACCTTACGATTTCCTGGTTTCAGAGGTGGATTAATAAAAGTGCGACATTTGACTAGGGCGGGGCACTTTGCACTTCGTGTTGTTTTCATGGCAACCACTGTCGGAGTTAAAAAGTGAATTTTTTAATTCGATATGATTGATTTTATGGTACAAATTTACATCTTTTGCTGGTTTTTTTTCCATTCGTAGTAAGGAGATTTCACCATTGCACTGTTGCGCTTTTTCACCAAACATACGTTGGCAGTGCGAGGCAATCTACCGTCGTGGATAACCGCACAACCTTCCGATTTCCTGGTTTAAGAGGTGGATTAAGAGAAGTCCGACATTTGATTAGGGTGGGACACTTTGCACTCCGTATTGTTTTCATGGCAACCACTGTCGGAATTAGAAAGAGAATTATTTAATTCGATCTGATTCATAGTGTGGTACAAATTTCCATCTTTTGCTGGTTTGTAATCAATTCGAAGTGAGGAGATTTCACCATGCACTGTTGCGCTTTTTCACGAAGCATCCGTTGGCAGCCCGTGGCAATCTCCCTTCATGGAAAGACGCACCACCTTGCGATTTCCTGGATTCAGAGGTGGAATAAAAAAAGTCCCACATTTGATTAGGGTGGGACACTTTGCATTCCGTGTTGTTTTCATCGCAACCATTCGGAATGAGAAGGGGAATTTTTTTATTCGATCTGAATCATTTTATGGTACAAATTTACATCTTTTGCTGGTTTGTAATCAATTCGAAGTGAGGAGATTTCACCATGCACTCTTGCGCTTTTTCACGAAGCATCCGTTGGCAGCGCGAGGCAATCTACCGTCATGGATAACCGCACCACCTTGCGATTTCCTGGTTTCAGAAAAGGATTAAGAAAAGTCCGACATTTGATTAGGCTGGGGCACTTTGCACACCGTGTTGTTTCGATGGGAACCACTGTCGGAGTTAAAAAGTGAATTTTTTTATTCGATCTCATTCACGGTATGGTATAAATTTACATCTTTTGGTGGTTTGTAATCTATTCATAGTACGGTGATTCCACCATTGCACTTTTGCGCTTCTTCACGAAGCATCCGTTGGCAGCACGTGGAAATCTACCGGCATGGATCACCACACCACCTTGCGATTTCCTGGTTTGAAAGGTGGATTAAGAAAAGTCCGACATTTGATTAGGGTGGGACACGCTCCACTCCGTGTCGTTTTCATGGCAACCACTGTCGGAATTAGAAAGAGAATTATTTAATTCGATCTGATTCATAGTGTGGTACAAATTTCCATCTTTTGCTGGTTTGTAATCAATTCAAAGTGAGGAGATTTCACCATGCACTGTTGCGCTTTTTCACGAAGCATCCGTTGGCAGCCCGTGGCAATCTCCCATCATGGAAAAACGCACCCCCTTGCGATTTCCTGGATTCAGAGGTGGATAAAAAAAAGTCCCACATTTGATTAGGGTGAAACACTTTGCATTCCGTGTTGTTTTCATCGCAACCATTGGGAATGAGAAGGGGAATTTTTTTATTCGATCTGAATCATTTTAAGGTACAAATTTACATCTTTTGCTGGTTTGTAAAGAATTCGAAGTAACGAGATTTCACCATTGCACTTTTGCGCTTCTTCACGAAGCATCCTTTGGCACCGCGAGGAAATCTACCGGCATGGATCACCACACTACCTTGCGATTTCCTGCGTTTAGAGGTGGATGAAGAACAGTCCGACATTTCATTAGGGCGGGGCACTTTGCAATCGGTGTTGTTGTCATGGCAACCACTGTCGGAAATGATAAGTGAATTATTTAATTCGATCTGATTCACGGTATGGTATAAATTTACATCTTTTGGTGGTTTGTAATCAATTCGAAGTGAGGAGATTTCACCATGCACTGTTGCGCTTTTTCACGAAGCATCCGTTGGCAGCCCGAGGCAATCTACCGTCATGGATAATCGCACCATCATGCGATTTCCTGGTTTCAGAGGTGGATTGAGAAAATCTTCAAATTTCATTAGGGCGGGGCACTTTGCACTCCGTGTTGTTTTCATGGCAACCACTGTCGGAATTGAAAAGTGAATTATTTAATTCGATCTGATTCACGGTATGGTATAAATTTACATCTTTTGCTGATTTGTAATCAATTCGAAGTGAAGACATTTCACCATGCACTCTTGCGCTTTTTCACGAAGCATCCGCTGGCAGCGCGAGGCAATCTACCGTCATGGATAACCGCACCACCTTGCGATTTCCTGGTTTCAGAAAAGGATTAAGAAAAGTCCGACATTTGATTAGGCTGGGGCACTTTGCACACCGTGTTGTTTCGATGGGAACCACTGTCGGAGTTAAAAAGTGAATTTTTTTATTCGATCTCATTCACGGTATGGTATAAATTTACATCTTTTGGTGGTTTGTAATCTATTCATAGTACGGTGATTCCACCATTGCAATTTTGCGCTTCTTCACGAAGCATCCGTTGGCAGCACGTGGAAATCTACCGGCATGGATCACCACACTACCTTGCGATTTCCTGCGTTTAGAGGTGGATTAAGAAAAGTCCGACATTTGATTAGTGTGGGACACTTTGCACTCCGTGTTGTTTTGAAAACAACCACTGTCGGAGTTAAAAAGTGAATTTTTTAATTCGATCTGATTCATGGTATGGTATAAATTTACATCTTTTGCTGGTTTGTAATCAATTAGAAGTGAGGAGATTTCACCATGCACTGTTGCGCTTTTTCAAGAAGCATCCGTTGCAGCGCGAGGCAATCTACCGTCATGGATAACCGCACCACCTTGCGATTTCCTGGTTTCAAAGGTGGATTAAGAAAAGTCCGACATTTGATTAGGGTGTGACAGTTTGCACTACGTGTTGTTTTGATAACAACCACTGTCGGAGTTAAAAAGTGAATTTTTTAATTCGATCTGATTCATGCTATGGTATAAATTTACATCTTTTGCTGGTTTGTAATCAATTCGAAGTGAGGAGATTTCACCATGCACTGTTGCGCTTTTTCACGTAGCATCCGTTGGCAGCGCGAGGCAATCTACCGTAATGGATAACCGCACCATCATGCGATTTCCTGCTTTCAGAGGTGGATTCAGAAAAGTCCGACATTTCATTAGGGCGGGGCACTTTGCACTCCGTGTTGTTTTCATGGCAACCACTATCGGAATTAGAAAGTGAATTATTTAATTCGATGTGATTCATTTTATGGTACAAATTTCCATCTTTTGCTGGTTTGTAATCAATTCGAAGTGAGGAGATTTCACCATGCACTGTTGCGCTTTTTCACGAAGCATCCGTTGGCAGCGCGAGGCAATCTACCTTCATAGATCACCACACTACCTTGAGATTTCCTGAGTTTCAAGGTGGATGAAGAATAGTCCGACATTTCATTGGGGCGGGGCACTTTGCAATCCGTGTTGTTTTCATGGCAGCCACTGTCGGAATTGAAAAGTGAATTATTTAATTCGATCTGAATCATTTTAAGGTACAAATTTACATCTTTTGCTGGTTTGTAATGAATTCGAAGTAACAAGATTTCACCATTGCACTTTTGCGCTTCTTCACGAAGCATCCTTTGGCAGCGCGAGGAAATCTACCGGCATAGATCACCACACTACCTTGAGATTTCCTGCGTTTAGAGGTGGATGAAGAATAGTTTGACATTTCATTAGGGCGGGGCACTTTGCACGCCGTGTTGTTTTCATGGCAACCACTGTCGGAATTCATAAGTGAATTATTTAATTCGATCTGATTCACGGTATGGTAAAAATTTACATCTTTTGCTGGTTTGTAATCAATTCGTAGTACGGAGATTTCACCATTGCACTTTTGCGCTTCTTCACGAAGCATCCGTTGGCAGCGCGAGGAAATCTACCGGCATGGATCACCACACTACCTTGCGATTTCCTGCGTTTAGAGGTGGATGAGGAACAGTCCGACATTTCATTAGGGCGGGGCACTTTGCACGCCGTGTGGTTTTCATGGCAACCACTGTCGGAATTGAAGTGCGAAATATTTAATTCGATCTGATTCACGGTATTGTATAAATTTACATCTTTTGCTGGTTTGTAATCAATTAGAAGTGATGAGATTTCACCATGCACTGTTGCGCTTTTTCAAGAAGCATCCGTTGCAGCGCGAGGCAATCTACCGTCATGGATAACCGAACCATCATGCGATTTCCTGCTTTCAGAGGTGGATTCAGAAAAGTCCGACATTTCATTAGGGCGGGGCACTTTGAACTCCTTGTTGTTTTCATGGCAACCACTATCGGAATTAGAAAGTGAATTATTTAATTCGATCTGATTCATTCTATGGTACAAATTTCCATCTTTCGCTGGTTTGGAATCAATTCGAAGTGAGGAGATTTCACCATGCACTGTTGCGCTTTTTCACGAAGCATCCCTTGGTAGCGCGAAGCAATCTACCGTCATGGATAACCGCACCACCTTACGATTTCCTGGTTTCAGAGGTGGATTAAGAAAAGTGCGACATTTGATTAGGGTGGGACACGTTGCACTCCGTGTTGTTTTCATGGCAACCACTGTCGGAGTTAAAAAGTTAATTTTTTAATTCGATATGATTCATTTTATGGTACAAATTATCATCTTTTGCTGGTTTGTAATCAATTCGAAGTGAGGAGATTTCACCATGCACTGTTGCGCTTCTTCACGAAGCATCCATTGGCAGCGCGAGGAAATCTACCTTCATAGATCACGAAACTACCTTGAGAGTTCCTGCGTTTAAAGGTGGATTAAGAATAGTCCGACATTTCATTAGGGCGGGGCAATTTGCAATCCGTGTTGTTTTCATGGCAAAAACTGTCGGAATTGAAAAGTGAATTATTTAATTCGATCTGATTCACGGTATAGTATAAATTTACATCTTTTGTTGATTTGTAATCAATTCGAAGTGAAGACATTTCACCATGCACTCTTGCGCTTCTTCACGAAGCATCCGTTGGCAGCCCGTGGCAATCTCCCGTCATGGAAAAACGCACCACCTTGCGATTTCCTGGATTCAGAGGTGGATTAAAAAAAGTCCCACATTTGATTAGGGTGGGACACTTTGCATTCCGTGTTGTTTTCATCGCAACCATTCGGAATGAGAAAGGGAATTTTTTTATTCCATCTGAATCATTTTATGGTACAAATTTACATCTTTTGCTGGTTTGTAATGAATTCGAAGTAAGGAGATTTCACCACTGCACTTTTGCGCTTCTTCACGAAGCATCCATAGGCAGCGCGAGGAAATCTACCGGCATAGATCACCACACTACCTTGAGAGTTCCTGCGTTTAAAGGTGGATTAAGAATAGTCCGACATTTCATTAGGGCGGGGCAATTTGCAATCCGTGTTGTTGTCATGGCAACCACTGTAGGAAATGATAAGTGAATTTTTTAATTCGATCTGATTCATAGTGTGTTACAAATTTACATCTTTTGCTGGTTTGTAATCAATTCGTAGTACGGAGATTTCACGATTGCACTGTTGCGCTTTTTCACGACGCTTCCGCTGGCAGCGCGAGGCAATCTACCGTCATGGATAACCGCACCACCTTACGATTTCCTGGTTTCAGAGGTGGATTAATAAAAGTGCGACATTTGACTAGGGCGGGGCACTTTGCACTTCGTGTTGTTTTCATGGCAACCACTGTCGGAGTTAAAAAGTGAATTTTTTAATTCGATATGATTCATTTTATGGTACAAATTTACATCTTTTGCTGGTTTGTTATCCATTCGTAGTAAGGAGATTTCACCATTGCACTGTTGCGCTTTTTCACGAAACATACGTTGGCAGTGCGAGGCAATCTACCGTCATGGGTAACCGCACAACCTTCCGATTTCCTGGTTTAAGAGGTGGATTAAGAGAAGTCCGACATTTGATTAGGGTGGGACACTTTGCACTCCGTATTGTTTTCATGGCAACCACTGTCGGAATTAGAAATAGAATTATTTAATTCGATCTGATTCATAGTGTGGTACAAATTTCCATCTTTTGCTGGTTTGTAATCAATTCGAAGTGAGGAGATTTCACCATGCACTGTTGCGCTTTTTCACGAAGCATCCGTTGGCAGCCCGTGGCAATCTCCCTTCATGGAAAGACGCACCGCCTTACGATTTCCTGGATTCAGAGGTGGAATAAAAAAAGTCCCACATTTGATTAGGGTGGGACACTTTGCATTCCGTGTTGTTTTCATGGCAACCATTCGGAATGAGAAGGGGAATTTTTTTATTCGATCTGAATCATTTTATGGTACAAATTTACATCTTTTGCTGGTTTGTAATCAATTCGAAGTGAGGAGATTTCACCATGCACTCTTGCGCTTTTTCACGAAGCATCCGTTGGCAGCGCGAGGCAATCTACCGTCATGGATAACCGCACCACCTTGCGATTTCCTGGTTTCAGAAAAGGATTAAGAAAAGTCCGACATTTGATTAGGCTAGGGCACTTTGCACACCGTGTTGTTTCGATGGGAACCACTGTCGGAGTTAAAAAGTGAATTTTTTTATTCGATCTCATTCACGGTATGGTATAAATTTACATCTTTTGGTGGTTTGTAATCTATTCGTAGTACGGTGATTCCACCATTGCACTTTTGCGCTTCTTCACGAAGCATCCGTTGGCAGCACGTGGAAATCTACCGGCATGGATCACCACACTACCTTGCGATTTCCTGCGTTTAGAGGTGGATCAAGAAAAGTCCGACGTTTGATTAGTGTGGGACACTTTGCACTCCGTGTTGTTTTGAAAACAACAACTGTCGGAGTTAAAAAGTGAATTTTTTAATTCGATCTGATTCATAGTATGGTATAAATTTACATCTTTTGCTGGTTTGTAATCAATTAGAAGTGAGGAGATTTCACCATGCACTGTTGCGCTTTTTCACGAAGCATCCGTTGGCAGCCCGTGGCAATCTCCCTTCATGGAAAGACGCACCGCTTTGCGATTCCCTGGATTCAGAGATGGAATAAAAAAAGTCCCACATTTGATTAGGGTGGGACACTTTGCATTCCGTGTTGTTTTCATGGCAACCATTCGGAATGAGAAGGGGAATTTTTTTATTCGATCTGAATCATTTTATGGTACAAATTTACATCTTTTGCTGGTTTGTAATCAATTCGAAATGAGGAGATTTCACCATGCACTCTTGCGCTTTTTCACGAAGCATCCGTTGGCAGAACGTGGTAATCTACCGGCATCGCTCACCACACTACCTTGCGATTTCCTGCGTTTAGAGGTGGATTAAGAAAGGTCCGACATTTGATTAGGGTGGGACACTTTGCACTCCGTGTTGTTTTGATAACAACCACTGTCGGAGTTAAAAAGTTATTTTTTTAATTCGATCTGATTCACGTTATAATATAAATTTACATCCTTTGCTGGATTGCAATCAATTCGAAGTGAGGAGATTTCAACATGCACTGTTGCGCTTTTTCACGAAGCATCCGTTGGCAGCGCGAGGCAATCTACCGTAATGGATAACCGCACTATCATGCGATTTCCTGGTTTCAGAGGTGGATTAAGAAAAGTGCGACATTTGATTAGGGTGGGACACTTTGCACTCCGTATTGTTTTCATGGCAACCACTGTCGGAATTAGAAATAAAATTATTTAATTCGATCTGATTCTTAGTGTGGTACGAATTTCCATCTTTTGCTGGTTTGTAATCAATTCGAAGTGAGGAGATTTCACCATGCACTGTTGCGCTTTTTCACGAAGCATCCGTTGGCAGCCCGTGGCAATCTCCCTTCATGGAAAGACGCACCGCCTTGCGATTTCCTGGATTCAGAGGTGGAATAAAAAAAGTCCCACATTTGATTAGGGTGGGACACTTTGCATTCCGTGTTGTTTTCATGGCAACCATTCGGAATGAGAAGGGGAATTTTTTTATTCGATCTGAATCATTTTATGGTACAAATTTACATCTTTTGCTGGTTTGTAATCAATTCGAAGTGAGGAGATTTCACCATGCACTCTTGCGCTTTTTCACGAAGCATCCGTTGGCAGCGCGAGGCAATCTACCGTCATGGATAACCGCACCACCTTGCGATTTCCTGGTTTCAGAAAAGGATTAAGAAAAGTCCGACATTTGATTAGGCTGGGGCACTTTGCACACCGTGTTGTTTCGATGGGAACCACTGTCGGAGTTAAAAAGTGAATTTTTTTATTCGATCTCATTCACGGTATGGTATAAATTTACATCTTTTGGTGGTTTGTAATCTATTCGTAGTACGGTGATTCCACCATTGCACTTTTGCGCTTCTTCACGAAGCATCCGTTGGCAGCACGTGGAAATCTACCGGCATGGATCACCACACTACCTTGCGATTTCCTGCGTTTAGAGGTGGATCAAGAAAAGTCCGACGTTTGATTAGTGGGACACTTTGCACTCCGTGTTGTTTTGAAAACAACAACTGTCGGAGTTAAAAAGTGAATTTTTTAATTCGATCTGATTCATAGTATGGTATAAATTTACATCTTTTGCTGGTTTGTAATCAATTAGAAGTGAGGAGATTTCACCATGCACTGTTGCGCTTTTTCACGAAGCATCCGTTGGCAGCCCGTGGCAATCTCCCTTCATGGAAAGACGCACCGCTTTGCGATTCCCTGGATTCAGAGATGGAATAAAAAAAGTCCCACATTTGATTAGGGTGGGACACTTTGCATTCCGTGTTGTTTTCATGGCAACCATTCGGAATGAGAAGGGGAATTTTTTTATTCGATCTGAATCATTTTATGGTACAAATTTACATCTTTTGCTGGTTTGTAATCAATTCGAAATGAGGAGATTTCACCATGCACTCTTGCGCTTTTTCACGAAGCATCCGTTGGCAGAACGTGGTAATCTACCGGCATCGCTCACCACACTACCTTGCGATTTCCTGCGTTTAGAGGTGGATTAAGAAAGGTCCGACATTTGATTAGGGTGGGACACTTTGCACTCCGTGTTGTTTTGATAACAACCACTGTCGGAGTTAAAAAGTTATTTTTTTAATTCGATCTGATTCACGTTATAATATAAATTTACATCCTTTGCTGGATTGCAATCAATTCGAAGTGAGGAGATTTCAACATGCACTGTTGCGCTTTTTCACGAAGCATCCGTTGGCAGCGCGAGGCAATCTACCGTAATGGATAACCGCACTATCATGCGATTTCCTGGTTTCAGAGGTGGATTAAGAAAAGTGCGACATTTGATTAGGGTGGGACACTTTGCACTCCGTATTGTTTTCATGGCAACCACTGTCGGAATTAGAAATAAAATTATTTAATTCGATCTGATTCTTAGTGTGGTACGAATTTCCATCTTTTGCTGGTTTGTAATCAATTCGAAGTGAGGAGATTTCACCATGCACTGTTGCGCTTTTTCACGAAGCATCCGTTGGCAGCCCGTGGCAATCTCCCTTCATGGAAAGACGCACCGCCTTGCGATTTCCTGGATTCAGAGGTGGAATAAAAAAAGTCCCACATTTGATTAGGGTGGGACACTTTGCATTCCGTGTTGTTTTCATGGCAACCATTCGGAATGAGAAGGGGAATTTTTTTATTCGATCTGAATCATTTTATGGTACAAATTTACATCTTTTGCTGGTTTGTAATCAATTCGAAGTGAGGAGATTTCACCATGCACTCTTGCGCTTTTTCACGAAGCATCCGTTGGCAGCGCGAGGCAATCTACCGTCATGTTTAACCGCACCACCTTGCGATTTCCTGGTTTCAGAAAAGGATTAAGAAAAGTCCGACATTTGATTAGGCTGGGGCACTTTGCACACCGTGTTGTTTCGATGGGAACCACTGTCGGAGTTAAAAAGTGAATTTTTTTATTCGATCTCATTCACGGTATGGTATAAATTTACATCTTTTGGTGGTTTGTAATCTATTCGTAGTACGGTGATTCCACCATTGCACTTTTGCGCTTCTTCACGAAGCATCCGTTGGCAGCACGTGGAAATCTACCGGCATGGATCACCACACTACCTTGCGATTTCCTGCGTTTAGAGGTGGATCAAGAAAAGTCCAACGTTTGATTAGTGTGGGACACTTTGCACTCCGTGTTGTTTTGAAAACAACCACTGTCGGAGTTAAAAAGTGAAATTTCTAATTCGATCTGATTCATAGTATGGTATAAATTTACATCTTTTGCTGGTTTGTAATCAATTAGAAGTGAGGAGATTTCACCATGCACTGTTGCGCTTTTTCACGAAGCATCCGTTGGCAGCCCGTGGCAATCTCCCTTCATGGAAAGACGCACCGCCTTGCTATTCCCTGGATTCAGAGATGGAATAAAAAAAGTCCCACATTTGATTAGGGTGGGACACTTTGCATTCCGTGTTGTTTTCATGGCAACCATTCGGAATGAGAAGGGGAATTTTTTTATTCGATCTGAATCATTTTATGGTACAAATTTACATCTTTTGCTGGTTTGTAATCAATTCGAAATGAGGAGATTTCACCATGCACTCTTGCGCTTTTTCACGAAGCATCCGTTGGCAGAACGTGGAAATCTACCGGCATCGCTCACCACACTACCTTGCGATTTCCTGCGTTTAGAGGTGGATTAAGAAAGGTCCGACATCTGATTAGGGTGGGACACTTTGCACTCCGTGTTGTTTTGATAACAACCACTGTCGGAGTTAAAAAGTTATTTTTTTAATTCGATCTGATTCACGTTATAATATAAATTTACATCCTTTGCTGGATTGCAATCAATTCGAAGTGAGGAGATTTCACCATGCACTGTTGCGCTTTTTCACGAAGCATCCGTTGGCAGCGCAAGGCAATCTACCGTAATGGATAACCGCACTATCATGCGATTTCCTGGTTTCAGAGGTGGATTAAGAAAAGTGCGACATTTGATTAGGGTGGGACACGTTGCACTCCGTGTTGTTTTCATGGCAACCACTATCGGAATTAGAAAGTGAATTATTTAATTCGATCTGAATCATTTTATGGTACAAATTTACATCTTTTGCTGGTTTGTAATGGATTCGAAGTAAGGAGATTTCACCATTGCACTTTTGCGCTTCTTCACAAAGCATCCATTGGCAGCGCGAGGAAATCTACCTTCATAGATCACCACACTACCTTGAGATTTCCTGCGTTTAAAGGTGGATTAAGAATAGACCTACATTTCATTAGGGCGGGGCAATTTGCAATCCGTGTTGTTGTCATGGCAACCACTGTAGGAAATGATAAGTGAATTTTTTAATTCGATCTGATTCATAGTGTGTTACAAATTTACATCTTTTGCTGGTTTGTAATCAATTCGTAGTACGGAGATTTCACGATTGCACTGTTGCGCTTTTTCACGACGCTTCCGCTGGCAGCGCGAGGCAATCTACCGTCATGGATAACCGCACCACCTTACGATTTCCTGGTTTCAGAGGTGGATTAATAAAAGTGCGACATTTGACTAGGGCGGGGCACTTTGCACTTCGTGTTCTTTTCATGGCAACCACTGTCGGAGTTAAAAAGTGAATTTTTTAATTCGATATGATTGATTTTATGGTACAAATTTACATCTTTTGCTGGTTTGTTATCCATTCGTAGTAAGAAGATTTCACCATTGCACTGTTGCGCTTTTTCACCAAACATACGTTGGCAGTGCGAGGCAATCTACCGTCATGGATAACCGCACAACCTTCCGATTTCCTGGTTTAAGAGGTGGATTAAGAGAAGTCCGACATTTGATTAGGGTGGGACACTTTGCACTCCGTATTGTTTTCATGGCAACCACTGTCGGAATTAGAAAGAGAATTATTTAATTCGATCTGATTCATAGTGTGGTACAAATTTCCATCTTTTGCTGGTTTGTAATCAATTCGAAGTGAGGAGATTTCACCATGCACTGTTGCGCTTTTTCACGTAGCATCCGTTGGCAGCGCGAGGCAATCTACCGTAATGGATAACCGCACCATCATGCGATTTCCTGCTTTCAGAGGTGGATTCAGAAAAGTCCGACATTTCATTAGGGCGGGGCACTTTGCACTCCGTGTTGTTTTCATGGCAACCACTATCGGAATTAGAAAGTGAATTATTTAATTCGATGTGATTCATTTTATGGTACAAATTTCCATCTTTTGCTGGTTTGTAATCAATTCGAAGTGAGGAGATTTCACCATGCACTGTTGCGCTTTTTCACGAAGCATCCGTTGGCAGCGCGAGGCAATCTACCGTCATGGATAACCGCACCACCTTACGATTTCCTGGTTTCAGAGGTGGATTAAGAAAAGTGCGACATTTGATTAGGGTGGGACACGTTGCACTCCGTGTTGTTTTGATAACAACCACTGTCGGAGTTAAAAAGTGAATTTTTTAATTCGATCTGATTCATGCTATGGTATAAATTTACATCTTTTGCTGGTTTGTAATCAATTCGATGTGAGGAGATTTCACCATGCACTGTTGCCCTTTTTCACGTAGCATCCGTTGGCAGCGCGAGGCAATCTACCGTAATGGATAACCGCACCATCATGCGATTTCCTGCTTTCAGAGGTGGATTCAGAAAAGTCCGACATTTCATTAGGCCGGGGCACTTTGCACTCCGTGTTGTTTTCATGGCAACCACTATCGGAATTAGAAAGTGAATTATTTAATTCGATGTGATTCATTTTATGGTACAAATTTCCATCTTTTGCTGGTTTGTAATCAATTCGAAGTGAGGAGATTTCACCATGCACTGTTGCGCTTTTTCACGAAGCATCCGTTGGCAGCGCGAGGCAATCTACCGTCATGGATAACCGCACCACCTTACGATTTCCTGGTTTCAGAGGTGGATTAAGAAAACTGCGACATTTGATTAGGGTGGGACACGTTCCACTCCGTGTTGTTTTCATCGCTATTATTGGGAATGAGAAGGGGAATTTTTTTATTCGATCTGAATCATTTTAAGGTACAAATTTACATCTTTTGCTGGTTTGTAAAGAATTCGAAGTAACGAGATTTCACCATTGCACTTTTGCGCTTCTTCACGAAGCATCCTTTGGCACCGCGAGGAAATCTACCGGCATGGATCACCACACTACCTTGCGATTTCCTGCGTTTAGAGGTGGATGAAGAACAGTCCGACATTTCATTAGGGCGGGGCACTTTGCACGCCGTGTTGTTTTCATGGCAACCACTGTCGGAATTGAAATGCGAATTATTTAATTCGATCTGATTCACGGTATGGTATAAATTTACATCTTTTGCTGGTTTGTAATCAATTCGTAGTACGGAGATTTCACCATTGCACTTTTGCGCTTCTTCACGAAGCATCCGTTGGCAGCGCGAGGAAATCTACCGGCATGGATCACCACACTACCTTGCGATTTCCTGCGTTTAGAGGTGGATGAAGAACAGTCCGACATTTCATTAGGGCGGGGCACTTTGCACGCCGTGTTGTTTTCATGGCAACCACTGTCGGAATTGAAGTGCGAAATATTTAATTCGATCTGATTCACGGTATGGTATAAATTTACATCTTTTGCTGGTTTGTAATCAATTCGAAGTGAGGAGATTTCACCATGCACTGTTGCGCTTTTTCACGTAGCATCCGTTGGCAGCGCGAGGCAATCTACCGTAATGGATAACCGCACCATCATGCGATTTCCTACTTTCAGAGGTGGAGTCAGAAAAGTCCGACATTTCATTAGGGCGGGGCACTTTGCACTCCGTGTTGTTTTCATGGCAACCACTATCGGAATTAGAAAGTGAATTATTTAATTCGATGTGATTCATTTTATGGTACAAATTTCCATCTTTTGCTGGTTTGTAATCAATTCGAAGTGAGGAGATTTCACCATGCACTGTTGCGCTTTTTCACGAAGCATCCGTTGGCAGCGCGAGGCAATCTACCTTCATAGATCACCACACTACCTTGAGATTTCCTGAGTTTCAAGGTGGATGAAGAATAGTCCGACATTTCATTAGGGCGGGGCACTTTGCAATCCGTGGTATTTTCATGGCAACCACTGTCGGAATTGAAAAGTGAATTATTTAATTCGATCTGAATCATTTTAAGGTACAAATTTACATCTTTTGCTGGTTTGTAATGAATTCGAAGTAACGAGATTTCACCATTGCACTTTTGCGCTTCTTCACGAAGCATCCTTTGGCAGCGCGAGGAAATCTACCGGCATAGATCACCACACTACCTTGAGATTTCCTGCGTTTAGAGGTGGATGAAGAATAGTCCGACATTTCATTAGGGCGGGGCACTTTGCTCGCCGTGTTGTTTTCATGGCAACCACTGTCGGAATTGAAGTGCGAAATATTTATTCGATCTGATCCACGGTATGGTATAAATTTACATCTTTTGCTGGTTTGTAATCAATTCGAAGTGAGGAGATTTCACCATGCACTCTTGCGCTTTTTCACGAAGCATCCGTTGGCAGCCCGAGGCAATCTACCGTCATGGATAACCGCACCACCTTGCGATTTCGTGGTTTCAGAGGAGGATTAAGAAAAGTCCGACATTTGATTAGGCTGGGGCACTTTGCACACCGTGTTGTTTCGATGGGAACCACTCTCGGAGTTCAAAAGTGAATTTTTTTATTCGATCTCATTCACGGTATGGTATAAATTTACATCTTTTGGTGGTTTGTAATCTATTCGTAGTACGGTGAATCCACCATTGCACTTTTGCGCTTCTCCACGAAGCATCCGTTGGCAGAACGTGGAAATCTACCGGCATCGATCACCACACTACCTTGCGATTTCCTGCGTTTAGAGGTGGATTAAGAAAGGTCCGACATTTGATTAGGGTGGTACACTTTGCACTCCGTGTTGTTTTGATAACAACCACTGTCGGAGTTAAAAAGTTATTTTTTTAATTCGATCTGATTCACGTTATAATATGAATTTACATCCTTTGCTGGTCTGCAATCAATTCGAAGTGAGGAGATTTCACCATGCACTGTTGCGCTTTTTCACGAAGCATCCGTTGGCAGCGCGAGGCAATCTACCGTCATGGATAACCGCACAACCTTCCGATTTCCTAGTTTCAGAGGTGGATTAAGAAAAGTACGACATTTGATTAGAGTGGGACACGTTGCACTCCGTGTTGTTTTGATAACAACCACTGTCGGAGTTAAAAAGTGAATTTTTTAATTCGATCTGATTCATGGTATGGTATAAATTTACATCTTTTGCTGGTTTGTAATCAATTCGAAGTGAGGAGATTTCACCATGCACTGTTGCGCTTTTTCACGAAGCATCCGTTGGCAGCGCGAGGCAATCTACCGTCATGGATAACCGCACAACCTTCCGATTTCCTGGTTTCAGAGGTGGATTAAGAAAAGTGCGACATTTGATTAGGGTGGGACACGTTGCACTCCGTGTTGTTTTCATGGCAACCACTATCGGATTTACATAGTGAATTATTTAATTCGATCTGAATCATTTTATGGTACAAATTTACATCTTTTGCTGGTTTGTAATGGATTCGAAGTAAGGAGATTTCACCATTGCACTTTTGCGCTTCTTCACGAAGCATCCATTGGCAGCGCGAGGAAATCTACCTTCATAGATCACCACACTACCTTGAGATTTCCTGAGTTTCAAGGTGGATGAAGAATAGTCCGACATTTCATTAGGGCGGGGCACTTTGCAATCCGTGTTGTTTTCATGGCAACCACTGTCGGAATTGAAAAGTGAATTATTTAATTCGATCTGATTCACGGTATGGTATAAATTTACATCTTTTGCTGATTTGTAATCAATTCGAAGTGAAGACATTTCACCATGCACTCTTGCGCTCCTTCACGAAGCATCCGTTGGCAGCCCGTGGCAATCTCCCGTCATGGAAAAACGCACCACCTTGCGATTTCCTGGATTCAGAGGTGGATTAAAAAAAGTCCCACATTTGATTAGGGTGGGACACTTTGCATTCCGTGTTGTTTTCATCGCAACCATTCGGAATGAGAAAGGGAATTTTTTTATTCCATCTGAATCATTTTATGGTACAAATTTACATCTTTTGCTGGTTTGTAATGAATTCGAAGTAAGGAGATTTCACCACTGCACTTTTGCGCTTCTTCACGAAGCATCCATAGGCAGCGCGAGGAAATCTACCGGCATAGATCACCACACTACCTTGAGAGTTCCTGCGTTTAAAGGTGGATTAAGAATAGTCCGACATTTCATTAGGGCGGGGCAATTTGCAATCCGTGTTGTTGTCATGGCAACCACTGTAGGAAATGATAAGTGAATTTTTTAATTCGATCTGATTCATAGTGTGTTACAAATTTACATCTTTTGCTGGTTTGTAATCAATTCGTAGTACGGAGATTTCACGATTGCACTGTTGCGCTTTTTCACGACGCTTCCGCTGGCAGCGCGAGGCAATCTACCGTCATGGATAACCGCACCACCTTACGATTTCCTGGTTTCAGAGGTGGATTAATAAAAGTGCGACATTTGACTAGGGCGGGGCACTTTGCACTTCGTGTTGTTTTCATGGCAACCACTGTCGGAGTTAAAAAGTGAATTTTTTAATTCGATATGATACATTTTATGGTACAAATTTACATCTTTTGTTGGTTTGTTATCCATTCGTAGTAAGGAGACTTCACCATTGCACTGTTGCGCTTTTTCACGAAACATACGTTGGCAGTGCGAGGCAATCTATTGTCATGGGTAACCGCACAACCTTCCGATTTCCTGGTTTAAGAGGTGGATTAAGAGAAGTCCGACATTTGATTAGGGTGGGACACTTTGCACTCCGTATTGTTTTCATGGCAACCACTGTCGGAATTAGAAATAGAATTATTTAATTCGATCTGATTCATAGTGTGGTACAAATTTCCATCTTTTGCTGGTTTGTAATCAATTCGAAGTGAGGAGATTTCACCATGCACTGTTGCGCTTTTTCACGAAGCATCCGTTGGCAGCCCGTGGCAATCTCCCTTCATGGAAAGACGCACCGCCTTACGATTTCCTGGATTCAGAGGTGGAATAAAAAAAGTCCCACATTTGATTAGGGTGGGACACTTTGCATTCCGTGTTGTTTTCATGGCAACCATTCGGAATGAGAAGGGGAATATTTTTATTCGATCTGAATCATTTTATTGTACAAATTTACATCTTTTGCTGGTTTGTAATCAATTCGAAGTGAGGAGATTTCACCATGCACTCTTGCGCTTTTTCACGAAGCATCCGTTGGCAGCGCGAGGCAATCTACCGTCATGGATAACCGCACCACCTTGCGATTTCCTGGTTTCAGAAAAGGATTAAGAAAAGTCCGACATTTGATTAGGCTAGGGCACTTTGCACACCGTGTTGTTTCGATGGGAACCACTGTCGGAGTTAAAAAGTGAATTTTTTTATTCGATCTCATTCACGGTATGGTATAAATTTACATCTTTTGGTGGTCTGTAATCTATTCGTAGTACGGTGATTCCACCATTGCACTTTTGCGCTTCTTCACGAAGCATCCGTTGGCAGCACGTGGAAATCTACCGGCATGGATCACCACACTACCTTGCGATTTCCTGCGTTTAGAGGTGGATTAACAAAAGTATGACATTTGATTAGGGTGGGACACTTTGCACTCCGTGTTGTTTTGAAAACAACCACTGTCGGAGTTAAAAAGTGAATTTTTTAATTCGATCTGATTCATGGTATGGTATAAATTTACATCTTTTGCTGGTTTGTAATCAATTAGAAGTGAGGAGATTTCACCATGCACTGTTGCGCTTTTTCAAGAAGCATCCGTTGCAGCGCGAGGCAATCTACCGTCATGGATAACCGCACCACCTTACGATTTCCTGGTTTCAGAGGTGGATTAAGAAAAGTGCGACATTTGATTAGGGTGGGACACGTTGCACTCCGTGTTCTTTTCATGGCAACCACTGTCGGAGTTAAAAAGTGAATTTTTTAATTCGATATGATTCATTTTATGGTACAAATTTACATATTTTGCTGGTTTGTTATCCATTCGTAGTAAGGAGATTTTACCATTGCACTGTTGCGCTTTTTCACGAAACATACGTTGGCAGTGCGAGGCAATCTACCGTCATGGATAACCGCACAACCTTCCGATTTCCTGGTTTAAGAGGTGGATTAAGAGAAGTCCGACATTTGATTAGGGTGGGACACTTTGCACTCCGTATTGTTTTCATGGCAACCACTGTCGGAATTAGAAAGAGAATTATTTAATTCGATCTCATTCATAGTGTGGTACAAATTTCCATCTTTTGCTGGTTTGTAATCAATTCGAAGTGAGGAGATTTCACCATGCACTGTTGCGCTTTTTCACGAAGCATCCGTTGGCAGCGCGAGGCAATCTACCGTCATGGATAACCGCACCACCTTGCGATTTCCTGGCTTCAGAAAAGGATTAAGAAAAGTCCGACATTTGATTAGGCTGGGGCACTTTGCACACCGTGTTGTTTCGATGGGAACCACTGTCGGAGTTAAAAAGTGAATTTTTTTATTCGATCTCATTCACGGTATGGTATAAATTTACATCTTTTATTGGTTTGTAATCTATTCATAGTACGGTGATTACACCATTGCACTTTTGCGCTTCTTCACGAAGCATCCGTTGGCAGCACGTGGGAATATACCGGCATGGATCACCACACTACCTTGCGATTTCCTGCGTTTAGAGGTGGATTAAGAAAAGTCCGACATTTGATTAGGGTGGGACACTTTGCACTCCGTGTTGTTTTGAAAACAACCACTGTCGGAATTAAAAAGTGAATTTTTTAATTCGATCTGATTCATGGTATGGTATAAATTCACATCTTTTGCTGGTTTGTAATCAATTAGAAGTGAGGAGATTTCACCATGCACTGTTGCGCTTTTTCAAGAAGCATCCGTTGCAGCGCGAGGCAATCTACCGTCATGGATAACCGCACCATCATGCGTTTTCCTGCTTTCAGAGGTGGATTCAGAAAAGTCCGACATTTCATTAGGGCGGGGCACTTTGAACTCCTTGTTGTTTTCATGGCAACCACTATCGGAATTAGAAAGTGAATTATTTAATTCGATCTGATTCATTTTATGGTACAAATTTCCATCTTTCGCTGGTTTGGAATCAATTCGAAGTGAGGAGATTTCACCATGCACTGTTGCGCTTTTTCACGAAGCATCCGTTGGCAGCCCGTGGCAATCTCCCTTCATGGATAACCGCACCACCTTGCGATTTCCTGGTTTCAGAAAAGGATTAAGAAAAGTCCGACATTTGATTAGGCTGGGGCACTTTGCACACCGTGTTGTTTTGATAACAACCACTGTCGGACTTAAAAAGTGAATTTTTTAATTCGATCTCATTCACGGTATGGTATAAATTTACATCTTTTATTGGTTTGTAATCTATTCATAGTACGGTGATTCCACCATTGCACTTTTGCGCTTCTTCACGAAGCATCCGTTGGCAGCACGTGGAAATATACCGGCATGGATCACCACACTACCTTGCGATTTCCTGCGTTTAGAGGTGGATTAAGAAAAGTCCGACATTTGATTAGGGTGGGACACTTTGCACTCCGTGTTGTTTTGAAAACAACCACTGTCGGAATTAAAAAGTGAATTTTTTAATTCGATCTGATTCATGGTATGGTATAAATTTACATCTTTTGCTGGTTTGTAATCAATTAGAAGTGAGGAGATTTCACCATGCACGGTTGCGCTTTTTCAAGAAGCATCCGTTGCAGCGCGAGGCAATCTACCGTCATGGATAACCGCACCATCATGCGATTTCCTGCTTTCAGAGGTGGATTCAGAAAAGTCCGACATTTCATTAGGGCGGGGCACTTTGCACTGCGTGTTGTTTTCATGGCAACCACTATCGGAATTAGAAAGTGAATTATTTAATTCGATCTGATTCATTTTATGGTACAAATTTCCATCTTTCGCTGGTTTGTAATCAATTCGAAGTGAGGAGATTTCACCATGCACTGTTGCGCTTTTTCACGAAGCATCCCTTGGCAGCGCGAGGCAATCTACCGTCATGGATAACCGCACCACCTTACGATTTCCTGGTTTCAGAGGTGGATTAAGAAAAGTCCGACATTTGATTAGGGTGGGACACGTTGCACTCCGTATTGTTTTCATGGCAACCACTATCGGAATTAGAAAGTGAATTATTTAATTCGATCTGATTCATTTTATGGTACAAATTTACATCTTTTGCTGGTTTGTAATCAATTCGAAGTACGGAGATTTCACCATGCACTGTTGCGCTTTTTCACGAAGCATCCGTTGGCAGCGCGAGGCAATCTACCGTCATGGATAACCGCACCACCTTACGATTTCCTGGTTTCAGAGGTGGATTAAGAAAAGTGCGACATTTGATTAGGGTGGGACACTTTGCACTCCGTGTTGTTTTCATGGCAACCACTGTCGGAGTTAAAAAGTGAATTTTTTAATTCGATATGATTCATTTTATGGTACAAATTTACATCTTTTGCTGGTTTGTTATCCATTCGTAGTAAGGAGATTTCACCATTGCACTCTTGCGCTTTTTCACGAAACATACGTTGGCAGTGCGAGGCAATCTACCGTCATGGATAACCGCACAACCTTCCGATTTCCTGGTTTAAGAGGTGGATTAAGAGAAGTCCGACATTTGATTAGGGTGGGACACTTTGCACTCCGTATTGTTTTCATGGCAACCACTGTCGGAATTAGAAAGAGAATTATTTAATTCGATCTGATTCATAGTGTGGTACAAATTTCCATCTTTTGCTGGTTTGTAATCAATTCGAAGTGAGGAGATTTCACCATGCACTGTTGCGCTTTTTCACGAAGCATCCGTTGGCAACCCGTGGCAATCTCCCTTCATGGAAAGACGCACCACCTTGCGATTTCCTGGATTCAGAGGTGGAATAAAAAAACTCCCACATTTGATTAGGGTGGGACACTTTGCATTTCGTGTTGTTTTCATCGCAACCATTCGGAATGAGAAGGGGAATTTTTTTATTCGATCTGAATCATTTTATGGTACAAATTTACATCTTTTCCTGGTTTGTAATCAATTCGAAGTGAGGAGATTTCACCATGCACTCTTGCGCTTTTTCACGAAGCATCCGTTGGCAGCGCGAGGAAATCTACAGGCATAGATCACCACACTACCTTGAGATTTCCTGCGTTTAGAGGTGGATGAAGAATAGTCCGACATTTCATTAGGGCGGGGCACTTTGCACTCCGTGTTGTTGTCATGGCAACCACTGTCGGAATTCATAAGTGAAATATTTAATTCGATCTGATTCACGGTATGCTATAAATTTACATCTTTTGGTGGTTTGTAATCAATTCGTAGAAGGGAGATTCCACCATTGCACTTTTGCGCTTCTTCACGAAGCATCCGTTGGCAGCGCGTGGAAATCTACCGGCATGGATCACCACACTACCTTGCGATTTCCTGCGTTTAGAGGTGGATGAAGAACAGTCCGACATTTCATTAGGGCGGGGCACTTTGCACGCCGTGTTGTTTTGAAAACAACCACTGTCGGAGTTAAGAAGTGAATTTTTTAATTCGATCTGATTCATGGTATGGTATAAATTTACATCTTTTGCTGGTTTGTAATCAATTCGAAGTGAGGAGATTTCACCATGCACTGTTGCGCTTTTTCACGAAGCATCCGTTGGCAGCGCGAGGCAATCTACCGTAATGGATAACCGCACTATCATGCGATTTCCTGGTTTCAGAAAAGGATTAAGAAAAGTCCGACATTTGATTAGGCTGGGGCACTTTGCACACCGTGTTGTTTCGATGGGAACCACTGTCGGAGTTAAAAAGTGAATTTTTTTATTCGATCTCATTCACGGTATGGTATAAATTTACATCTTTTGGTGGTTTGTAATCTATTCATAGTACGGTGATTCCACCATTGCACTTTTGCGCTTCTTCACGAAGCATCCGTTGGCAGCACGTGGAAATATACCGGCATGGATCACCACACTACCTTGCGATTTCCTGCGTTTAGAGGTGGATTAAGAAAAGTCCGACATTTGATTAGGGTAGGACACTTTGCACTCCGTGTTGTTTTGAAAACAACCACTGTCGGAGTTAAGAAGTGAATTTTTTAATTCGATCTGATTCATGGTATGGTATAAATTTACATCTTTTGCTGGTTTGTAATCAATTCGAAGTGAGGAGATTTCACCATGCACTGTTGCGCTTTTTCACGAAGCATCCGTTGGCAGCGCGAGGCAATCTACCGTAATGGATAACCGCACTATCATGCGATTTCCTGGTTTCAGAGGTGGATTAAGAAAAGTGCGACATTTGATTAGGGTGGGACACGTTGCACTCCGTGTTGTTTTCATGGCAACCACTATCGGAATTAGAAAGTGAATTATTTAATTCGATCTGAATCATTTTATGGTACAAATTTACATCTTTTGCTGGTTTGTAATGGATTCGAAGTAAGGAGATTTCACCATTGCACTTTTGCGCTTCTTCAAGAAGCATCCATTGGCAGCGCGAGGAAATCTACCTTCATAGATCACGACACTACCTTGAGATTTCCTGAGTTTCAAGGTGGATGAAGAATAGTCCGACATTTCATTAGGGCGGGGCACTTTGCAATCCGTGTTGTTTTCATGGCAACCACTGTCGGAATTGAAAAGTGAATTATTTAATTCGATCTGATTCACGGTATGGTATAAATTTACATCTTTTGCTGATTTGTAATCAATTCGAAGTGAAGACATTTCACCATGCACTCTTGCGCTTCTTCACGAAGCATCCGTTGGCAGCCCGTGGCAATCTCCCGTCATGGAAAAACGCACCACCTTGCGATTTCCTGGATTCAGAGGTGGATTAAAAAAAGTCCCACATTTGATTAGGGTGGGACACTTTGCATTCCGTGTTGTTTTCATCGCAACCATTCGGAATGAGAAAGGGAATTTTTTTATTCCATCTGAATCATTTTATGGTACAAATTTACATCTTTTGCTGGTTTGTAATGAATTCGAAGTAAGGAGATTTCACCACTGCACTTTTGCGCTTCTTCACGAAGCATCCAAAGGCAGCGCGAGGAAATCTACCGGCATAGATCACCACACTACCTTGAGAGTTCCTGCGTTTAAAGGTGGATTAAGAATAGTCCGACATTTCATTAGGGCGGGGCAATTTGCAATCCGTGTTGTTGTCATGGCAACCACTGTAGGAAATGATAAGTGAATTTTTTAATTCGATCTGATTCATAGTGTGTTACAAATTTACATCTTTTGCTGGTTTGTAATCAATTCGTAGTACGGAGATTTCACGATTGCACTGTTGCGCTTTTTCACGACGCTTCCGCTGGCAGCGCGAGGCAATCTACCGTCATGGATAACCGCACCACCTTACGATTTCCTGGTTTCAGAGGTGGATTAATAAAAGTGCGACATTTGACTAGGGCGGGGCACTTTGCACTTCGTGTTGTTTTCATGGCAACCACTGTCGGAGTTGAAAAGTGAATTTTTTAATTCGATATGATACATTTTATGGTACAAATTTACATCTTTTGTTGGTTTGTTATCCATTCGTAGTAAGGAGATTTCACCATTGCACTGTTGCGCTTTTTCACGAAACATACGTTGGCAGTGCGAGGCAATCTACCGTCATGGGTAACCGCACAACCTTCCGATTTCCTGGTTTAAGAGGTGGATTAAGAAAAGTGCGACATTTGATTAGGGTGGGACACGTTGCACTCCGTGTTGTTTTCATGGCAACCACTGTCGGAGTTAAAAAGTGAATTTTTTAATTCGATCTGATTCATTTTATGGTACAAATTTCCATCTTTCGCTGGTTTGGAATCAATTCGAAGTGAGTAGATTTCACCATGCACTGTTGCGCTTTTTCACGAAGCATCCCTTGGCAGCGCGAGGCAATCTACCGTCATGGATAACCGCACCACCTTACGATTTCCTGGTTTCAGAGGTGAATTAAGAAAAGTGCGACATTTGATTAGGGTGGGACACGTTGCACTCCGTGTTGTTTTCATGGCAACCACTGTCGGAGTTAAAAAGTGAATTTTTTAATTCGATATGATTCATTTTATGGTACAAATTTACATCTTTTGCTGGTTTGTTATCCATTGTAGTAAGGAGATTTCACCATTGCACTTTGCGCTTTTTCACGAAACATACGTTGGCAGTGCGAGGCAATCTACCGTCATGGATAACCGCACAACCTTCCGATTTCCTGGTTTCAGAGGTGGATTAAGAAAAGTCCGACATTTGATTAGGGTGGGACACTTTGCACTCCGTATTGTTTTCATGGCAACCACTGTCGGAATTAGAAAGAGAATTATTTAATTCGATCTGATTCATAGTGTGGTACAAATTTCCATCTTTTGCTGGTTTGTAATCAATTCGAAGTGAGGAGATTTCACCATGCACTGTTGCGCTTTTTCACGAAGCATCCGTTGGCAACCCGTGGCAATCTCCCTTCATGGAAAGACGCACCACCTTGCGATTTTCTGGATTCAGAGGTGGAATAAAAAAACTCCCACATTTGATTAGGGTGGGACACTTTGCATTTCGTGTTGTTTTCATCGCAACCATTCGGAATGAGAAGGGGAATTTTTTTATTCGATCTGAATCATTTTATGGTACAAATTTACATCTTTTCCTGGTTTGTAATCAATTCGAAGTGAGGAGATTTCACCATGCACTCTTGCGCTTTTTCACGAAGCATCCGTTGGCAGCGCGAGGAAATCTACAGGCATAGATCACCACACTACCTTGAGATTTCCTGCGTTTAGAGGTGGATGAAGAATAGTCCGACATTTCATTAGGGCGGGGCACTTTGCACTCCGTGTTGTTGTCATGGCAACCACTGTCGGAATTCATAAGTGAATTATTTAATTCGATCTGATTCACGGTATGGTAAAAATTTACATCTTTTGCTGGTTTGTAATCAATTCGTAGTACGGAGATTTCACCATTGCACTTTTGCGCTTCTTCACGAAGCATCCGTTGGCAGCGCGAGGAAATCTACCGGCATGGATCACCACACTACCTTGCGATTTCCTGCGTTTAGAGGTGGATGAAGAACAGTCCGACATTTCATTAGGGCGGGGCACTTTGCACGCCGTGTTGTTTTGAAAACAACCACTGTCGGAGTTAAGAAGTGAATTTTTTAATTCGATCTGATTCATGGTATGGTATAAATTTACATCTTTTGCTGGTTTGTAATCAATTCGAAGTGAGGAGATTTCACCATGCACTGTTGCGCTTTTTCACGAAGCATCCGTTGGCAGCGCGAGGCAATCTTCCGTCATGGATAACCGCACCACCTTGCGATTTCCTGGTTTCAGAAAAGGATTAAGAAAAGTCCGACATTTGATTAGGCTAGGGCACTTTGCACACCGTGTTGTTTCGATGGGAACCACTGTCGGAGTTAAAAAGTGAATTTTTTTATTCGATCTCATTCACGGTATGGTATAAATTTACATCTTTTGGTGGTTTGTAATCTATTCGTAGTACGGTGATTCCACCATTGCACTTTTGCGCTTCTTCACGAAGCATCCGTTGGCATCACGTGGAAATCTACCGGCATGGATCACCACACTACCTTGCGATTTCCTGCGTTTAGAGGTGGATTAACAAAAGTATGACATTTGATTAGGGTGGGACACTTTGCACTCCGTGTTGTTTTTAAAACAACCACTGTCGGAGTTAAGAAGTGAATTTTTTAATTCGATCTGATTCATGGTATGGTATAAATTTACATCTTTTGCTGGTTTGTAATCAATTAGAAGTGAGGAGATTTCACCATGCACTGTTGCGCTTTTTCAAGAAGCATCCGTTGCAGCGCGAGGCAATCTACCGTCATGGATAACCGCACCACCTTACGATTTCCTGGTTTCAGAGGTGGATTAAGAAAAGTGCGACATTTGATTAGGGTGGGACACGTTGCACTCCGTGTTCTTTTCATGGCAACCACTGTCGGAGTTAAAAAGTGAATTTTTTAATTCGATATGATTCATTTTATGGTACAAATTTACATATTTTGCTGGTTTGTTATCCATTCGTAGTAAGGAGATTTCACCATTGCACTGTTGCGCTTTTTCACGAAACATACGTTGGCAGTGCGAGGCAATCTACCGTCATGGATAACCGCACAACCTTCCGATTTCCTGGTTTAAGAGGTGGATTAAGAGAAGTCCGACATTTGATTAGGGTGGGACACTTTGCACTCCGTATTGTTTTCATGGCAACCACTGTCGGAATTAGAAAGAGAATTATTTAATTCGATCTCATTCATAGTGTGGTACAAATTTCCATCTTTTGCTGGTTTGTAATCAATTCGAAGTGAGGAGATTTCACCATGCACTGTTGCGCTTTTTCACGAAGCATCCGTTGGCAGCGCGAGGCAATCTACCGTCATGGATAACCGCACCACCTTGCGATTTCCTGGTTTCAGAAAAGGATTAAGAAAAGTCCGACATTTGATTAGGCTGGGGCACTTTGCACACCGTGTTGTTTCGATGGGAACCACTGTCGGAGTTAAAAAGTGAATTTTTTCATTCGATCTCATTCACGGTATGGTATAAATTTACATCTTTTATTGGTTTGTAATCTATTCATAGTACGGTGATTCCACCATTGCACTTTTGCGCTTCTTCACGAAGCATCCGTTGGCAGCACGTGGAAATATACCGGCATGGATCACCACACTACCTTGCGATTTCCTGCGTTTAGAGGTGGATTAAGAAAAGTCCGACATTTGATTAGGGTGGGACACTTTGCACTCCGTGTTGTTTTGAAAACAACCACTGTCGGAATTAAAAAGTGAATTTTTTAATTCGATCTGATTCATGGTATGGTATAAATTTACATCTTTTGCTGGTTTGTAATCAATTAGAAGTGAGGAGATTTCACCATGCACTGTTGCGCTTTTTCAAGAAGCATCCGTTGCAGCGCGAGGCAATCTACCGTCATGGATAACCGCACCATCATGCGATTTCCTGCTTTCAGAGGTGGATTCAGAAAAGTCCGACATTTCATTAGGGCGGGGCACTTTGAACTCCTTGTTGTTTTCATGGCAACCACTATCGGAATTAGAAAGTGAATTATTTAATTCGATCTGATTCATTTTATGGTACAAATTTCCATCTTTCGCTGGTTTGGAATCAATTCGAAGTGAGGAGATTTCACCATGCACTGTTGCGCTTTTTCACGAAGCATCCGTTGGCAGCCCGTGGCAATCTCCCTTCATGGAAAGACGCACCACCTTGCGATTTCCTGGATTCAGAGGTGGAATTAAAAAAGTCCCACATTTGATTAGGGTGGGACACTTTGCATTCCGTGTTGTTTTCATCGCAACCATTCGGAATGAGAAGGGGAATTTTTATATTCGATCTGAATCATTTTATGGTACAAATTTACATCTTTTGCTGGTTTGTAATCAATTCGAAGTGAGGAGATTTCACCATGCACTCTTACGCTTTTTCACGAAGCATTTGTTGGCAGCGCGAGGCAATCTACAGGCATAGATCACCACACTAGCTTGAGATTTCCTGCGTTTAGAGGTGGATGAAGAATAGTCCGACATTTCATTAGGGCGGGGCACTTTGTAATCCGTGTTGTTTTCATGGCAACCACTGTCGGAATTGAAAAGTGAATAATTTAATTCGATCTGATTCACGGTATGGTATAAATTTACATCTTTTGCTGATTTGTAATCAATTCGAAGTGAAGACATTTCACCATGCACTCTTGCGCTCCTTCACGAAGCATCCGTTGGCAGCCCGTGGCAATCTCCCGTCATGGAAAAACGCACCACCTTGCGATTTCCTGGATTCAGAGGTGGATTAAAAAAAGTCCCACATTTGATTAGGGTGGGACACTTTGCATTCCGTGTTGTTTTCATCGCAACCATTCGGAATGAGAAAGGGAATTTTTTTATTCCATCTGAATCATTTTATGGTACAAATTTACATCTTTTGCTGGTTTGTAATGAATTCGAAGTAAGGAGATTTCACCACTGCACTTTTGCGCTTCTTCACGAAGCATCCATAGGCAGCGCGAGGAAATCTACCGGCATAGATCACCACACTACCTTGAGAGTTCCTGCGTTTAAAGGTGGATTAAGAATAGTCCGACATTTCATTAGGGCGGGGCAATTTGCAATCCGTGTTGTTGTCATGGCAACCACTGTAGGAAATGATAAGTGAATTTTTTAATTCGATCTGATTCATAGTGTGTTACAAATTTACATCTTTTGCTGGTTTGTAATCAATTCGTAGTACGGAGATTTCACGATTGCACTGTTGCGCTTTTTCACGACGCTTCCGCTGGCAGCGCGAGGCAATCTACCGTCATGGATAACCGCACCACCTTACGATTTCCTGGTTTCAGAGGTGGATTAATAAAAGTGCGACATTTGACTAGGGCGGGGCACTTTGCACTTCGTGTTGTTTTCATGGCAACCACTGTCGGAGTTAAAAAGTGAATTTTTTAATTCGATATGATACATTTTATGGTACAAATTTACATCTTTTGTTGGTTTGTTATCCATTTGTAGTAAGGAGATTTCACCATTGCACTGTTGCGCTTTTTCACGAAACATACGTTGGCAGTGCGAGGCAATCTATTGTCATGGGTAACCGCACAACCTTCCGATTTCCTGGTTTAAGAGGTGGATTAAGAGAAGTCCGACATTTGATTAGGGTGGGACACTTTGCACTCCGTATTGTTTTCATGGCAACCACTGTCGGAATTAGAAATAGAATTATTTAATTCGATCTGATTCATAGTGTGGTACAAATTTCCATCTTTTGCTGGTTTGTAATCAATTCGAAGTGAGGAGATTTCACCATGCACTGTTGCGCTTTTTCACGAAGCATCCGTTGGCAGCCCGTGGCAATCTCCCTTCATGGAAAGACGCACCGCCTTACGATTTCCTGGATTCAGAGGTGGAATAAAAAAAGTCCCACATTTGATTAGGGTGGGACACTTTGCATTCCGTGTTGTTTTCATGGCAACCATTCGGAATGAGAAGGGGAATATTTTTATTCGATCTGAATCATTTTATTGTACAAATTTACATCTTTTGCTGGTTTGTAATCAATTCGAAGTGAGGAGATTTCACCATGCACTCTTGCGCTTTTTCACGAAGCATCCGTTGGCAGCGCGAGGCAATCTACCGTCATGGATAACCGCACCACCTTGCGATTTCCTGGTTTCAGAAAAGGATTAAGAAAAGTCCGACATTTGATTAGGCTAGGGCACTTTGCACACCGTGTTGTTTCGATGGGAACCACTGTCGGAGTTAAAAAGTGAATTTTTTTATTCGATCTCATTCACGGTATGGTATAAATTTACATCTTTTGGTGGTCTGTAATCTATTCGTAGTACGGTGATTCCACCATTGCACTTTTGCGCTTCTTCACGAAGCATCCGTTGGCAGCACGTGGAAATCTACCGGCATGGATCACCACACTACCTTGCGATTTCCTGCGTTTAGAGGTGGATTAACAAAAGTATGACATTTGATTAGGGTGGGACACTTTGCACTCCGTGTTGTTTTGAAAACAACCACTGTCGGAGTTAAAAAGTGAATTTTTTAATTCGATCTGATTCATGGTATGGTATAAATTTACATCTTTTGCTGGTTTGTAATCAATTAGAAGTGAGGAGATTTCACCATGCACTGTTGCGCTTTTTCAAGAAGCATCCGTTGCAGCGCGAGGCAATCTACCGTCATGGATAACCGCACCACCTTACGATTTCCTGGTTTCAGAGGTGGATTAAGAAAAGTGCGACATTTGATTAGGGTGGGACACGTTGCACTCCGTGTTCTTTTCATGGCAACCACTGTCGGAGTTAAAAAGTGAATTTTTTAATTCGATATGATTCATTTTATGGTACAAATTTACATATTTTGCTGGTTTGTTATCCATTCGTAGTAAGGAGATTTCACCATTGCACTGTTGCGCTTTTTCACGAAACATACGTTGGCAGTGCGAGGCAATCTACCGTCATGGATAACCGCACAACCTTCCGATTTCCTGGTTTAAGAGGTGGATTAAGAGAAGTCCGACATTTGATTAGGGTGGGACACTTTGCACTCCGTATTGTTTTCATGGCAACCACTGTCGGAATTAGAAAGAGAATTATTTAATTCGATCTCATTCATAGTGTGGTACAAATTTCCATCTTTTGCTGGTTTGTAATCAATTCGAAGTGAGGAGATTTCACCATGCACTGTTGCGCTTTTTCACGAAGCATCCGTTGGCAGCGCGAGGCAATCTACCGTCATGGATAACCGCACCACCTTGCGATTTCCTGGTTTCAGAAAAGGATTAAGAAAAGTCCGACATTTGATTAGGCTGGGGCACTTTGCACACCGTGTTGTTTCGATGGGAACCACTGTCGGAGTTAAAAGCTGAATTTTTTTATTCGATCTCATTCACGGTATGGTATAAATTTACATCTTTTATTGGTTTATAATCCATTCATAGTACGGTGATTACACCATTGCACTTTTGCGCTTCTTCACGAAGCATCCGTTGGCAGCACGTGGAAATATACCGGCATGGATCACCACACTACCTTGCGATTTCCTGCGTTTAGAGGTGGATTAAGAAAAGTCCGACATTTGATTAGGGTGGGACACTTTGCACTCCGTGTTGTTTTGAAAACAACCACTGTCGGAATTAAAAAGTGAATTTTTTAATTCGATCTGATTCATGGTATGGTATAAATTCACATCTTTTGCTGGTTTGTAATCAATTAGAAGTGAGGACATTTCACCATGCACTGTTGCGCTTTTTCAAGAAGCATCCGTTGCAGCGCGAGGCAATCTACCGTCATGGATAACCGCACCATCATGCGATTTCCTGCTTTCAGAGGTGGATTCAGAAAAGTCCGACATTTCATTAGGGCGGGGCACTTTCAACTCCTTGTTGTTTTCATTGCAACCACTATCGGAATTAGAAAGTGAATTATTTAATTCGATCTGATTCATTTTATGGTACAAATTTCCATCTTTCGCTGGTTTGGAATCAATTCGAAGTGAGGAGATTTCACCATGCACTGTTGCGCTTTTTCACGAAGCATCCGTTGGCAGCCCGTGGCAATCTCCCTTCATGGAAAGACGCACCGCCTTACGATTTCCTGGATTCAGAGGTGGAATAAAAAAAGTCCCACATTTGATTAGGGTGGGACACTTTGCATTCCGTGTTTTTTTCATGGCAACCATTCGGAATGAGAAGGGGAATTTTTTTATTCGATCTGAATCATTTTATGGTACAAATTTACATCTTTTGCAGGTTTGTAATCAATTCGAAGTGAGGAGATTTCACCATGCACTCTTGCGCTTTTTCACGAAGCATCCGTTGGCAGCGCGAGGCAATCTACCGTCATGGATAACCGCACCACCTTGCGATTTCCTGGTTTCAGAAAAGGATTAAGAAAAGTCCGACATTTGATTAGGCTGGGGCACTTTGCACACCGTGTTGTTTCGATGGGAACCACTGTCGGAGTTAAAAAGTGAATTTTTTTATTCGATCTCATTCACGGTATGGTATAAATTTACATCTTTTGCTGGTTTCAACATGCACTGTTGCGCTTTTTCAAGAAGCATCCGTTGCAGCGCGAGGCAATCTACCGTCATGGATAACCGCACCACCTTACGATTTCCTGGTTTCAGAGGTGGATTAAGAAAAGTGCGACATTTGATTAGGGTGGGACACGTTGCACTCCGTGTTCTTTTCATGACAACCACTGTCGGAGTTAAAAAGTGAATTTTTTAAATCGATATGATTCATTTTATGGTACAAATTTACATATTTTGCTGGTTTGTTATCCATTCGTAGTAAGGAGATTTCACCATTGCACTGTTGCGCTTTTTCACGAAACATACTTTGGCAGTGCGAGGCAATCTACCGTCATGAATAACCGCACAACCTTCCGATTTCCTGGTTTAAGAGGTGGATTAAGAGAAGTCCGACATTTGATTAGGGTGGGACACTTTGCACTCCGTATTGTTTTCATGGCAACCACTGTCGGAATTAGAAAGAGAATTATTTAATTCGATCTCATTCATAGTGTGGTACAAATTTCCATCTTTTGCTGGTTTGTAATCAATTCGAAGTGAGGAGATTTCACCATGCACTGTTGCGCTTTTTCACGAAGCATCCGTTGGCAGCCCGTGGCAATCTCCCTTCATGGAAAGACGCACCACCTTGCGATTTCCTGGATTCAGAGGTGGAATTAAAAAAGTCCCACATTTGATTAGGGTGGGACACTTTGCATTCCGTGTTGTTTTCATCGCAACCATTCGGAATGAGAAGGGGAATTTTTATATTCGATCTGAATCATTTTATGGTACAAATTTACATCTTTTGCTGGTTTGTAATCAATTCGAAGTGAGGAGATTTCACCATGCACTCTTACGCTTTTTCACGAAGCATTTGTTGGCAGCGCGAGGCAATCTACCGTCATGAATAACCGCAATACCTTGCGATTTCCTGGTTTCAGAAAAGGATTAAGAAAAGTCCGACATTTGATTAGGCTGGGGCACTTTGCACACCGTGTTGTTTCGATGGGAACCACTGTCGGAGTTAAAAAGTGAATTTTTTTATTCGATCTCATTCACGGTATGGTATAAATTTACATCTTTTATTGGTTTGTAATCTATTCATAGTACGGTGATTCCACCATTGCACTTTTGCGCTTCTTCACGAAGCATCCGTTGGCAGCACGTGGAAATATACCGGCATGGATCACCACACTACCTTGCGATTTCCTGCGTTTAGAGGTGGATTAAGAAAAGTCCGACATTTGATTAGGGTGGGACACTTTGCACTCCGTGTTGTTTTGAAAACAACCACTGTCGGAATTAAAAAGTGAATTTTTTAATTCGATCTGATTCATGGTATGGTATAAATTTACATCTTTTGCTGGTTTGTAATCAATTAGAAGTGAGGAGATTTCACCATGCACTGTTGCGCTTTTTCAAGAAGCATCCGTTGCAGCGCGAGGCAATCTACCGTCATGGATAACCGCACCATCATGCGATTTCCTGCTTTCAGAGGTGGATTCAGAAAAGTCCGACATTTCATTAGGGCGGGGCACTTTGAACTCCTTGTTGTTTTCATGGCAACCACTATCGGAATTAGAAAGTGAATTATTTAATTCGATCTGATTCATTTTATGGTACAAATTTCCATCTTTCGCTGGTTTGGAATCAATTCGAAGTGAGGAGATTTCACCATGCACTGTTGCGCTTTTTCACGAAGCATCCCTTGGCAGCGCGAGGCAATCTACCGTCATGGATAACCGCACCACCTTACGATTTCCTGGTTTCAGAGGTGGATTAAGAAAAGTGCGACATTTGATTAGGGTAACACGTTGCACTCCGTGTTGTTTTCATGGCAACCACTGTCGGAGTTAAAAAGTGAATTTTTTAATTCGATCTGATTCATTTTATGGTACAAATTTCCATCTTTCGCTGGTTTGGAATCAATTCGAAGTGAGTAGATTTCACCATGCACTGTTGCGCTTTTTCACGAAGCATCCCTTGGCAGCGCGAGGCAATCCACCGTCATGGATAACCGCACCACCTTACGATTTCCTGGTTTCAGAGGTGGATTAAGAAAAGTCCGACATTTGATTAGGGTGGGACACGTTGCACTCCGTGTTGTTTTCATGGCAACCACTGTCGGAGTTAAAAAGTGAATTTTTTAATTCGATATGATTCACTTTATGGTATAAATTTACTTCTTTTGCTGGTTTGTAATCAATTCGTTGTACGGAGATTTCACCATTGCACCGTTGCCCTTTTTCACGAAACATACGTTGGCAGTGCGAGGCAATCTACGGTCATGGATAACCGCAACATCATGCGATTTCCTGGTTTCAGAGGTGGATTAAGAAAAGTCCGACATTTCATTAGGGCGGGGCACTTTGAACTCCTTGTTGTTTTCATGGCAACCACTATCGGAATTAGAAAGTGAATTATTTAATTCGATCTGATTCATTTTATGGTACAAATTTCCATCTTTCGCTGGTTTGGAATCAATTCGAAGTGAGGAGATTTCACCATGCACTGTTGCGCTTTTTCACGAAGCATCCGTTGGCAGCCCGTGGCAATCTCCCTTCATGGAAAGACGCACCGCCTTACGATTTCCTGGATTCAGAGGTGGAATAAAAAAAGTCCCACATTTGATTAGGGTGGGACACTTTGCATTCCGTGTTGTTTTCATGGCAACCATTCGGAATGAGAAGGGGAATTTTTTTATTCGATCTGAATCATTTTATGGTACAAATTTACATCTTTTGCAGGTTTGTAATCAATTCGAAGTGAGCAGATTTCACCATGCACTCTTGCGCTTTTTCACGAAGCATCCGTTGGCAGCGCGAGGCAATCTACCGTCATGGATAACCGCACCACCTCGCGATTTCCTGGTTTCAGAAAAGGATTAAGAAAAGTCCGACATTTGATTAGGCTGGGGCACTTTGCACACCGTGTTGTTTCGATGGGAACCACTGTCGGAGTTAAAAAGTGAATTTTTTTATTCGATCTCATTCATGGTATGGTATAAATTTACATCTTTTGCTGGTTTGTAATCAATTAGAAGTAAGGAGATTTCAACATGCACTGTTGCGCTTTTTCAAGAAGCATCCGTTGCAGCGCGAGGCAATCTACCGTCATGGATAACCGCACCACCTTACGATTTCCTGGTTTCAGAGGTGGATTAAGAAAAGTGCGACATTTGATTAGGGTGGGACACGTTGCACTCCGTGTTCTTTTCATGGCAACCACTGTCGGAGTTAAAAAGTGAATTTTTTAAATCGATATGATTCATTTTATGGTACAAATTTACATATTTTGCTGGTTTGTTATCCATTCGTAGTAAGGAGATTTCACCATTGCACTGTTGCGCTTTTTCACGAAACATACTTTGGCAGTGCGAGGCAATCTACCGTCATGGATAACCGCACAACCTTCCGATTTCCTGGTTTAAGAGGTGGATTAAGAGAAGTCCGACATTTGATTAGGGTGGGACACTTTGCACTCCGTATTGTTTTCATGGCAACCACTGTCGGAATTAGAAAGAGAATTATTTAATTCGATCTCATTCATAGTGTGGTACAAATTTCCATCTTTTGCTGGTTTGTAATCAATTCGAAGTGAGGAGATTTCACCATGCACTGTTGCGCTTTTTCACGAAGCATCCGTTGGCAGCCCGTGGCAATCTCCCTTCATGGAAAGACGCACCACCTTGCGATTTCCTGGATTCAGAGGTGGAATAAAAAAAGTCCCACATTTGATTAGGGTGGGACACTTTGCATTCCGTGTTGTTTTCATCGCAACCATTCGGAATGAGAAGGGGAATTTTTATATTCGATCTGAATCATTTTATGGTACAAATTTACATCTTTTGCTGGTTTGTAATCAATTCGAAGTGAGGAGATTTCACCATGCACTCTTACGCTTTTTCACGAAGCATCCGTTGGCAGCCCGTGGCAATCTACCGTCATGAATAACCGCAATACCTTGCGATTTCCTGGTTTCAGAAAAGGATTAAGAAAAGTCCGACATTTGATTAGGCTGGGGCACTTTGCACACCGTGTTGTTTCGATGGGAACCACTGTCGGAGTTAAAAAGTGAATTTTTTTATTCGATCTCATTCACGGTATGGTATAAATTTACATCTTTATTGGTTTGTAATCTATTCATAGTACGGTGATTCCACCATTGCACTTTTGCGCTTCTTCACGAAGCATCCGTTGGCAGCACGTGGAAATATACCGGCATGGATCACCACACTACCTTGCGATTTCCTCGTTTAGAGGTGGATTAAGAAAAGTCCGACATTTGATTAGGGTGGGACACTTTGCACTCCGTGTTGTTTTGAACAACCACTGTCGGAATTAAAAAGTGAATTTTTTAATTCGATCTGATTCATGGTATGGTATAAATTACATCTTTTGCTGGTTTGTAATCAATTAGAAGTGAGGAGATTTCACCATGCACGGTTGCGCTTTTTCAAGAAGCATCCGTTGCAGCGCGAGGCAATCTACCGTCATGGATAACCGCACCATCATGCGATTTCCTGCTTTCAGAGGTGGATTCAGAAAAGTCCGACATTTCATTAGGGCGGGGCACTTTGAGCTCCTTGTTGTTTTCATGGCAACCACTATCGGAATTAGAAAGTGAATTATTTAATTCGATCTGATTCATTTTATGGTACAAATTTCCATCTTTCGCTGGTTTGGAATCAATTCGAAGTGAGGAGATTTCACCATGCACTGTTGCGCTTTTTCACGAAGCATCCCTTGGCAGCGCGAGGCAATCTACCGTCATGGATAACCGCACCACCTTACGATTTCCTGGTTTCAGAGGTGGATTAAGAAAAGTGCGACATTTGATTAGGGTAACACGTTGCACTCCGTGTTGTTTTCATGGCAACCACTGTCGGAGTTAAAAAGTGAATTTTTTAATTCGATCTGATTCATTTTATGGTACAAATTTCCATCTTTCGCTGGTTTGGAATCAATTCGAAGTGAGTAGATTTCACCATGCACTGTTGCGCTTTTTCACGAAGCATCCCTTGGCAGCGCGAGGCAATCTACCGTCATGGATAACCGCACCACCTTACGATTTCCTGGTTTCAGAGGTGGATTAAGAAAAGTGCGACATTTGATTAGGGTGGGACACGTTGCACTCCGTGTTGTTTTCATGGCAACCACTGTCGGAGTTAAAAAGTGAATTTTTTAATTCGATATGATTCATTTTATGGTACAAATTTACATCTTTTGCTGGTTTGTTATCCATTCGTAGTAAGGAGATTTCACCATTGCACTCTTGCGCTTTTTCACGAAACATACGTTGGCAGTGCGAGGCAATCTACCGTCATGGATAACCGCACAACCTTCCGATTTCCTGGTTTAAGAGGTGGATTAAGAGAAGTCCGACATTTGATTAGGGCGGGGCACTTTGAACTCCTTGTTGTTTTCATGGCAACCACTATCGGAATTAGAAAGTGAATTATTTAATTCGATCTGATTCATTTTATGGTACAAATTTCCATCTTTCGCTGGTTTGGAATCAATTCGAAGTGAGGAGATTTCACCATGCACTGTTGCGCTTTTTCACGAAGCATCCGTTGGCAGCCCGTGGCAATCTCCCTTCATGGAAAGACGCACCGCCTTACGATTTCCTGGATTCAGAGGTGGAATAAAAAAAGTCCCACATTTGATTAGGGTGGGACACTTTGCATTCCGTGTTGTTTTCATGGCAACCATTCGGAATGAGAAGGGGAATTTTTTTATTCGATCTGAATCATTTTATGGTACAAATTTACATCTTTTGCAGGTTTGTAATCAATTCGAAGTGAGGAGATTTCACCATGCACTCTTGCGCTTTTTCACGAAGCATCCGTTGGCAGCGCGAGGAAATCTACAGGCATAGATCACCACACTACCTTGAGATTTCCTGCGTTTAGAGGTGGATGAAGAATAGTCCGACATTTCATTAGGGCGGGGCACTTTGCACTCCGTGTTGTTGTCATGGCAACCACTGTCGGAATTCATAAGTGAATTATTTAATTCGATCTGATTCACGGTATGGTAAAAATTTACATCTTTTGCTGGTTTTTAATCAATTCGTAGTACGGAGATTTCACCATTGCACTTTTGCGCTTCTTCACGAAGCATCCGTTGGCAGCGCGAGGAAATCTACCGGCATAGATCACCACACTACCTTGCGATTTCCTGCGTTTAGAGGTGGATGAAGAACAGTCCGACATTTCATTAGGGCGGGGCACTTTGCACGCCGTGTTGTTTTGAAAACAACCACTGTCGGAGTTAAGAAGTGAATTTTTTAATTCGATCTGATTCATGGTATGGTATAAATTTACATCTTTTGCTGGTTTGTAATCAATTCGAAGTGAGGAGATTTCACCATGCACTGTTGCGCTTTTTCACGAAGCATCCGTTGGCAGCGCGAGGCAATCTACCGTAATGGATAACCGCACTATCATGCGATTTCCTGGTTTCAGAAAAGGATTAAGAAAAGTCCGACATTTGATTAGGCTGGGGCACTTTGCACACCGTGTTGTTTCGATGGGAACCACTGTCGGAGTTAAAAAGTGAATTTTTTTATTCGATCTCATTCACGGTATGGTATAAATTTACATCTTTTGGTGGTTTGTAATCTATTCATAGTACGGTGATTCCACCATTGCACTTTTGCGCTTCTTCACGAAGCATCCGTTGGCAGCACGTGGAAATATACCGGCATGGATCACCACACTACCTTGCGATTTCCTGCGTTTAGAGGTGGATTAAGAAAAGTCCGACATTTGATTAGGGTGGGACACTTTGCACTCCGTGTTGTTTTGAAAACAACCACTGTCGGAGTTAAGAAGTGAATTTTTTAATTCGATCTGATTCATGGTATGGTATAAATTTACATCTTTTGCTGGTTTGTAATCAATTCGAAGTGAGGAGATTTCACCATGCACTGTTGCGCTTTTTCACGAAGCATCCGTTGGCAGCGCGAGGCAATCTACCGTAATGGATAACCGCACCATCATGCGATTTCCTGCTTTCAGAGGTGGATTCAGAAAAGTCCGACATTTCATTAGGGCGGGGCACTTTGCACTCCGTGTTGTTTTCATGGCAACCACTATCGGAATTAGAAAGTGAATTATTTAATTCGATCTGATTCATTTTATGGTACAAATTTACATCTTTTGCTGGTTTGTAATCAATTCGAAGTAAGGAGATTTCACCATTGCACTTTTGCGCTTCTTCAAGAAGCATCCATTGGCAGCGCGAGGAAATCTACCTTCATAGATCACGACACTACCTTGAGATTTCCTGAGTTTCAAGGTGGATGAAGAATAGTCCGACATTTCATTAGGGCGGGGCACTTTGCAATCCGTGGTATTTTCATGGCAACCACTGTCGGAATTGAAAAGTGAATTATTTAATTCGATCTGAATCATTTTAAGGTACAAATTTACATCTTTTGCTGGTTTGTAATGAATTCGAAGTAACGAGATTTCACCATTGCACTTTTGCGCTTCTTCACGAAGCATCCTTTGGCAGCGCGAGGAAATCTACCGGCATAGATCACCACACTACCTTGAGATTTCCTGCGTTTAGAGGTGGATGAAGAATAGTCCGACATTTCATTAGGGCGGGGCACTTTGCTCGCCGTGTTGTTTTCATGGCAACCACTGTCGGAATTGAAGTGCGAAATATTTATTCGATCTGATCCACGGTATGGTATAAATTTACATCTTTTGCTGGTTTGTAATCAATTCGAAGTGAGGAGATTTCACCATGCACTCTTGCGCTTTTTCACGAAGCATCCGTTGGCAGCCCGAGGCAATCTACCGTCATGGATAACCGCACCACCTTGCGATTTCGTGGTTTCAGAGGAGGATTAAGAAAAGTCCGACATTTGATTAGGCTGGGGCACTTTGCACACCGTGTTGTTTCGATGGGAACCACTCTCGGAGTTCAAAAGTGAATTTTTTTATTCGATCTCATTCACGGTATGGTATAAATTTACATCTTTTGGTGGTTTGTAATCTATTCGTAGTACGGTGAATCCACCATTGCACTTTTGCGCTTCTCCACGAAGCATCCGTTGGCAGAACGTGGAAATCTACCGGCATCGATCACCACACTACCTTGCGATTTCCTGCGTTTAGAGGTGGATTAAGAAAGGTCCGACATTTGATTAGGGTGGTACACTTTGCACTCCGTGTTGTTTTGATAACAACCACTGTCGGAGTTAAAAAGTTATTTTTTTAATTCGATCTGATTCACGTTATAATATGAATTTACATCCTTTGCTGGTCTGCAATCAATTCGAAGTGAGGAGATTTCACCATGCACTGTTGCGCTTTTTCACGAAGCATCCGTTGGCAGCGCGAGGCAATCTACCGTCATGGATAACCGCACAACCTTCCGATTTCCTAGTTTCAGAGGTGGATTAAGAAAAGTACGACATTTGATTAGAGTGGGACACGTTGCACTCCGTGTTGTTTTGATAACAACCACTGTCGGAGTTAAAAAGTGAATTTTTTAATTCGATCTGATTCATGGTATGGTATAAATTTACATCTTTTGCTGGTTTGTAATCAATTCGAAGTGAGGAGATTTCACCATGCACTGTTGCGCTTTTTCACGAAGCATCCGTTGGCAGCGCGAGGCAATCTACCGTCATGGATAACCGCACAACCTTCCGATTTCCTGGTTTCAGAGGTGGATTAAGAAAAGTGCGACATTTGATTAGGGTGGGACACGTTGCACTCCGTGTTGTTTTCATGGCAACCACTATCGGATTTACATAGTGAATTATTTAATTCGATCTGAATCATTTTATGGTACAAATTTACATCTTTTGCTGGTTTGTAATGGATTCGAAGTAAGGAGATTTCACCATTGCACTTTTGCGCTTCTTCACGAAGCATCCATTGGCAGCGCGAGGAAATCTACCTTCATAGATCACCACACTACCTTGAGATTTCCTGAGTTTCAAGGTGGATGAAGAATAGTCCGACATTTCATTAGGGCGGGGCACTTTGCAATCCGTGTTGTTTTCATGGCAACCACTGTCGGAATTGAAAAGTGAATTATTTAATTCGATCTGATTCACGGTATGGTATAAATTTACATCTTTTGCTGATTTGTAATCAATTCGAAGTGAAGACATTTCACCATGCACTCTTGCGCTCCTTCACGAAGCATCCGTTGGCAGCCCGTGGCAATCTCCCGTCATGGAAAAACGCACCACCTTGCGATTTCCTGGATTCAGAGGTGGATTAAAAAAAGTCCCACATTTGATTAGGGTGGGACACTTTGCATTCCGTGTTGTTTTCATCGCAACCATTCGGAATGAGAAAGGGAATTTTTTTATTCCATCTGAATCATTTTATGGTACAAATTTACATCTTTTGCTGGTTTGTAATGAATTCGAAGTAAGGAGATTTCACCACTGCACTTTTGCGCTTCTTCACGAAGCATCCATAGGCAGCGCGAGGAAATCTACCGGCATAGATCACCACACTACCTTGAGAGTTCCTGCGTTTAAAGGTGGATTAAGAATAGTCCGACATTTCATTAGGGCGGGGCAATTTGCAATCCGTGTTGTTGTCATGGCAACCACTGTAGGAAATGATAAGTGAATTTTTTAATTCGATCTGATTCATAGTGTGTTACAAATTTACATCTTTTGCTGGTTTGTAATCAATTCGTAGTACGGAGATTTCACGATTGCACTGTTGCGCTTTTTCACGACGCTTCCGCTGGCAGCGCGAGGCAATCTACCGTCATGGATAACCGCACCACCTTACGATTTCCTGGTTTCAGAGGTGGATTAATAAAAGTGCGACATTTGACTAGGGCGGGGCACTTTGCACTTCGTGTTGTTTTCATGGCAACCACTGTCGGAGTTAAAAAGTGAATTTTTTAATTCGATATGATACATTTTATGGTACAAATTTACATCTTTTGTTGGTTTGTTATCCATTCGTAGTAAGGAGACTTCACCATTGCACTGTTGCGCTTTTTCACGAAACATACGTTGGCAGTGCGAGGCAATCTATTGTCATGGGTAACCGCACAACCTTCCGATTTCCTGGTTTAAGAGGTGGATTAAGAGAAGTCCGACATTTGATTAGGGTGGGACACTTTGCACTCCGTATTGTTTTCATGGCAACCACTGTCGGAATTAGAAATAGAATTATTTAATTCGATCTGATTCATAGTGTGGTACAAATTTCCATCTTTTGCTGGTTTGTAATCAATTCGAAGTGAGGAGATTTCACCATGCACTGTTGCGCTTTTTCACGAAGCATCCGTTGGCAGCCCGTGGCAATCTCCCTTCATGGAAAGACGCACCGCCTTACGATTTCCTGGATTCAGAGGTGGAATAAAAAAAGTCCCACATTTGATTAGGGTGGGACACTTTGCATTCCGTGTTGTTTTCATGGCAACCATTCGGAATGAGAAGGGGAATATTTTTATTCGATCTGAATCATTTTATTGTACAAATTTACATCTTTTGCTGGTTTGTAATCAATTCGAAGTGAGGAGATTTCACCATGCACTCTTGCGCTTTTTCACGAAGCATCCGTTGGCAGCGCGAGGCAATCTACCGTCATGGATAACCGCACCACCTTGCGATTTCCTGGTTTCAGAAAAGGATTAAGAAAAGTCCGACATTTGATTAGGCTAGGGCACTTTGCACACCGTGTTGTTTCGATGGGAACCACTGTCGGAGTTAAAAAGTGAATTTTTTTATTCGATCTCATTCACGGTATGGTATAAATTTACATCTTTTGGTGGTCTGTAATCTATTCGTAGTACGGTGATTCCACCATTGCACTTTTGCGCTTCTTCACGAAGCATCCGTTGGCAGCACGTGGAAATCTACCGGCATGGATCACCACACTACCTTGCGATTTCCTTCGTTTAGAGGTGGATTAACAAAAGTATGACATTTGATTAGGGTGGGACACTTTGCACTCCGTGTTGTTTTGAAAACAACCACTGTCGGAGTTAAAAAGTGAATTTTTTAATTCGATCTGATTCATGGTATGGTATAAATTTACATCTTTTGCTGGTTTGTAATCAATTAGAAGTGAGGAGATTTCACCATGCACTGTTGCGCTTTTTCAAGAAGCATCCGTTGCAGCGCGAGGCAATCTACCGTCATGGATAACCGCACCACCTTACGATTTCCTGGTTTCAGAGGTGGATTAAGAAAAGTGCGACATTTGATTAGGGTGGGACACGTTGCACTCCGTGTTCTTTTCATGGCAACCACTGTCGGAGTTAAAAAGTGAATTTTTTAATTCGATATGATTCATTTTATGGTACAAATTTACATATTTTGCTGGTTTGTTATCCATTCGTAGTAAGGAGATTTCACCATTGCACTGTTGCGCTTTTTCACGAAACATACGTTGGCAGTGCGAGGCAATCTACCGTCATGGATAACCGCACAACCTTCCGATTTCCTGGTTTAAGAGGTGGATTAAGAGAAGTCCGACATTTGATTAGGGTGGGACACTTTGCACTCCGTATTGTTTTCATGGCAACCACTGTCGGAATTAGAAAGAGAATTATTTAATTCGATCTCATTCATAGTGTGGTACAAATTTCCATCTTTTGCTGGTTTGTAATCAATTCGAAGTGAGGAGATTTCACCATGCACTGTTGCGCTTTTTCACGAAGCATCCGTTGGCAGCGCGAGGCAATCTACCGTCATGGATAACCGCACCACCTTGCGATTTCCTGGTTTCAGAAAAGGATTAAGAAAAGTCCGACATTTGATTAGGCTGGGGCACTTTGCACACCGTGTTGTTTCGATGGGAACCACTGTCGGAGTTAAAAAGTGAATTTTTTTATTCGATCTCATTCACGGTATGGTATAAATTTACATCTTTTATTGGTTTGTAATCTATTCATAGTACGGTGATTCCACCATTGCACTTTTGCGCTTCTTCACGAAGCATCCGTTGGCAGCACGTGGAAATATACCGGCATGGATCACCACACTACCTTGCGATTTCCTGCGTTTAGAGGTGGATTAAGAAAAGTCCGACATTTGATTAGGGTGGGACACTTTGCACTCCGTGTTGTTTTGAAAACAACCACTGTCGGAATTAAAAAGTGAATTTTTTAATTCGATCTGATTCATGGTATGGTATAAATTCACATCTTTTGCTGGTTTGTAATCAATTAGAAGTGAGGAGATTTCACCATGCACTGTTGCGCTTTTTCAAGAAGCATCCGTTGCAGCGCGAGGCAATCTACCGTCATGGATAACCGCACCATCATGCGTTTTCCTGCTTTCAGAGGTGGATTCAGAAAAGTCCGACATTTCATTAGGGCGGGGCACTTTGAACTCCTTGTTGTTTTCATGGCAACCACTATCGGAATTAGAAAGTGAATTATTTAATTCGATCTGATTCATTTTATGGTACAAATTTCCATCTTTCGCTGGTTTGGAATCAATTCGAAGTGAGGAGATTTCACCATGCACTGTTGCGCTTTTTCACGAAGCATCCGTTGGCAGCCCGTGGCAATCTCCCTTCATGGATAACCGCACCACCTTGCGATTTCCTGGTTTCAGAAAAGGATTAAGAAAAGTCCGACATTTGATTAGGCTGGGGCACTTTGCACACCGTGTTGTTTTGATAACAACCACTGTCGGACTTAAAAAGTGAATTTTTTAATTCGATCTCATTCACGGTATGGTATAAATTTACATCTTTTATTGGTTTGTAATCTATTCATAGTACGGTGATTCCACCATTGCACTTTTGCGCTTCTTCACGAAGCATCCGTTGGCAGCACGTGGAAATATACCGGCATGGATCACCACACTACCTTGCGATTTCCTGCGTTTAGAGGTGGATTAAGAAAAGTCCGACATTTGATTAGGGTGGGACACTTTGCACTCCGTGTTGTTTTGAAAACAACCACTGTCGGAATTAAAAAGTGAATTTTTTAATTCGATCTGATTCATGGTATGGTATAAATTTACATCTTTTGCTGGTTTGTAATCAATTAGAAGTGAATAGATTTCACCATGCACGGTTGCGCTTTTTCAAGAAGCATCCGTTGCAGCGCGAGGCAATCTACCGTCATGGATAACCGCACCATCATGCGATTTCCTGCTTTCAGAGGTGGATTCAGAAAAGTCCGACATTTCATTAGGGCGGGGCACTTTGAGCTCCTTGTTGTTTTCATGGCAACCACTATCGGAATTAGAAAGTGAATTATTTAATTCGATCTGATTCATTTTATGGTACAAATTTCCATCTTTCGCTGGTTTGGAATCAATTCGAAGTGAGGAGATTTCACCATGCACTGTTGCGCTTTTTCACGAAGCATCCCTTGGCAGCGCGAGGCAATCTACCGTCATGGATAACCGCACCACCTTACGATTTCCTGGTTTCAGAGGTGGATTAAGAAAAGTGCGACATTTGATTAGGGTAACACGTTGCACTCCGTGTTGTTTTCATGGCAACCACTGTCGGAGTTAAAAAGTGAATTTTTTAATTCGATCTGATTCATTTTATGGTACAAATTTCCATCTTTCGCTGGTTTGGAATCAATTCGAAGTGAGTAGATTTCACCATGCACTGTTGCGCTTTTTCACGAAGCATCCCTTGGCAGCGCGAGGCAATCTACCGTCATGGATAACCGCACCACCTTACGATTTCCTGGTTTCAGAGGTGGATTAAGAAAAGTGCGACATTTGATTAGGGTGGGACACGTTGCACTCCGTGTTGTTTTCATGGCAACCACTGTCGGAGTTAAAAAGTGAATTTTTTAATTCGATATGATTCATTTTATGGTACAAATTTACATCTTTTGCTGGTTTGTTATCCATTCGTAGTAAGGAGATTTCACCATTGCACTCTTGCGCTTTTTCACGAAACATACGTTGGCAGTGCGAGGCAATCTACCGTCATGGATAACCGCACAACCTTCCGATTTCCTGGTTTAAGAGGTGGATTAAGAGAAGTCCGACATTTGATTAGGGTGGGACACTTTGCACTCCGTATTGTTTTCATGGCAACCACTGTCGGAATTAGAAAGAGAATTATTTAATTCGATCTGATTCATAGTGTGGTACAAATTTCCATCTTTTGCTGGTTTGTAATCAATTCGAAGTGAGGAGATTTCACCATGCACTGTTGCGCTTTTTCACGAAGCATCCGTTGGCAACCCGTGGCAATCTCCCTTCATGGAAAGACGCACCACCTTGCGATTTCCTGGATTCAGAGGTGGAATAAAAAAACTCCCACATTTGATTAGGGTGGGACACTTTGCATTTCGTGTTGTTTTCATCGCAACCATTCGGAATGAGAAGGGGAATTTTTTTATTCGATCTGAATCATTTTATGGTACAAATTTACATCTTTTCCTGGTTTGTAATCAATTCGAAGTGAGGAGATTTCACCATGCACTCTTGCGCTTTTTCACGAAGCATCCGTTGGCAGCGCGAGGAAATCTACAGGCATAGATCACCACACTACCTTGAGATTTCCTGCGTTTAGAGGTGGATGAAGAATAGTCCGACATTTCATTAGGGCGGGGCACTTTGCACTCCGTGTTGTTGTCATGGCAACCACTGTCGGAATTCATAAGTGAAATA
>JAYWIR010000147.1:0-64241 GCA_036172245.1 Raillietiella orientalis
ATGATGGTGGGGGCGTTTGTATTGCCGCCTCCTGTTCGGGAGGCGGCTGGTCGTTGTCCATCAGCGGTGGTGGCGTTTCGGCAACGACCGGAACGTCTGCAGCCGGACTGAGGTCGATAGGAAGGACCGACCGGATGCTGTCCATGGAGGGATCCCGCGACCTCGCGGACATCGCCTCCTCGCTATCCGAGAGCATCTCGTCCTCAGCCTGAGGGGGAGCGACGCGCATAGGGTTGCGCGACTTCCGGCCCGCCTTCCTCTTCGGGAGGGCTACGGTGGGAGGGTTCCCGGCTTCCGCCTCGGACCGGAAGTTTCCGGGCCCTTCACTTCCGCCGGACGTCTGACCGCCTTCTTTGCATCCTTTGGCGTCTGCATTAAGGTGGCCGCGAGTTCCTCGCCGCCTTCGCGAAGTTTTTCTCGTCGCTGCTGCTCGCGTGTTTGTCGCAGGATTCCTGCGGCGGTTCCGCGGCGTTCGCGACGGTTGCGGGAGTGGCGTTCGCCGATCGACGCTCGATCGATGGAACGCGCTCGATTGTAACGCGGCATTCCTTTGTGGACTCGCGCGGCGAAATTTTTGGTTTGCCGACCGCGGGTTTTTTGGGAACGCTCGCGTTCTGATTTGTATTACTATTATTTTTTTTTTGGAGTTTTTGTTTTTTTTGTGTTTCCTTTTTTTTTTTTTTTTCGACACGACTTTCCAGTTTTCCTCGGCGGCAGTTGGCTCAGAAGTCTCCTTTTGAGGCTCCTGCTCCTTGTGCACGACTTCTTCTGAGGTCGGCTGTTGGTCGCTCGTTTTTTGGTTTAATGCCTTCTTCCCCTCATTTGTCGAAGGGGCTGAAGGCGTTGTTGCGGCGTTTTTCGGGCACAAAGCACTAGTGTGGCCCTTCGCGCCGCAGGTTGGGCATATGGCATCCGGGCATCTCTTCTTAAGATGCCCGAATGTGTTGCACAGCCCACAGTATTTTTCCTTCCTCACGTACCAGAGGTCGACGAGCTCGTCGTTGACTTCAAGCTTGTGGGGAAGTTCTATATTTTCGCGGAGAGTTACGCGTGCGGCCACTCGCCCACTGAATGCGCCTCGATAAGTAAAGGCGTTGGGCTTTGACCACATCGCGTATATCTCCGCGGATTTGTTGATTTCAGTGCGGATGGCTTCATCGGTCATCCGCACCTTTGTACCCGTGAGGTGGATCACCATAGAGTGATCCACCGTGTGTGGGAGGAGATTCCGCCCTTCGAACGGAACGGGCGTGCAGAGCAGTTTGTGTGTGAGCGCTGCATCTTTGCAGATCAGCTCCGCGAACTGCTTGCCGCTCCGAATCGAGAAGCAAAGAATCTCCTCGTCAGAGATTCCCATCCTACGGATGGCGTTTCCAAATTTCCGCGTTGTAAGCGGTGAATAAAGATTTCCCACCTTGTAAAGGAGGGCTGGGTTGTAGCCCTCCTTTATGTAGGCCTGCACTTCGGCCGCCACGTCCGGCGGAGCCGCCGCGGCCACCTTGTTCCACGCCCTCGCCGGAGTGACGGGGGCTGATTTTCTGGTGGGGCATGACCCCACCTCCATAGGTTGGGGAGACGTGGGCCTCACGTCTCCCGTCGCAGGTACTGCGGCGTCTTCAGGCATTTCTGCCTTCCAACGGCCTCCCTTCGAATCCACACAACACCTAGTTTTGGCTTCGCTCATGGGAGCTGACCAAAAACGCGTGCGGCACCGGCGTAGGTTTGCCGCATTTTCGGTGGAGGCCGGACTCCTCACTGCCTTTTTGCCAGCCTTGGAGGGGTCTGGCTGCAACGATGCAGCCAGCTCCTCCGCCGCACGCTCGAAGGCGGCGTCATCGATCACGGTCTCGATGACGGACGCTTCCGCCGGTTCGCTCCCCACGCTGCTGACATTTTCAACAGTGGGCTGCTCGTCGGTAGCAGCGATTTCTACCTTGAGGCGTTCGGCGGTAACGCGTTGCCCAACGACGTAGCATTCTTTTAAATTCTCGCTAACCTGCTGTTTCTGATTTTGGTAGGCGAGCTTTTTTTCAATTCTTCGCTCTTTCTTCGACTTTCTTTTTCGCTGTGGCTTCTTGCCATTCCTGCACCTGACCGCTTTTGTGGATCTTTTCGGCATTCGTTGCCCGGGTGTCGGCTGCGGCCTGGACCACGGGTGTAGGTGGCACAGCTTGAGCGGCAGCCTTCGCAGCCAGCCTTTTCTGTGGCAGCCGCGCGCGTTTTTTTGTGGTTCCTCGCGGAAACCACGCGCACAGCGGATTCTGGGCACGCTTCCTTTGTGTGGCCTATTGTTTCGCATACCTGGCACTGTACGTTGGGGCACCTTCTTTTGAGGTGTTCCGCAGTGTTGTAGGAACCACAGTATTTGGGCTTCCCCGCGTACCAGAGGTCGACGCTTTCTCCGCCGACCACCAGTTTTTAGGGAAGGGTAGAGTTCTCCCGAACGGTTACACAAGCAGCCGTGAGGCCGCACTGAACTGTGGTATAGTCCTCGAAAGGACTAGGCTTGGTCCATACTGCATGGACCGTGCCTTTTTTTCCCAACGCGGCGCGTAATTGTTCTTTCCGCATCCGCGCGGTAACTCCTAAAAGGTGGACCACCATACTTTGGTCCGCCGTAATGGGAAGGAGCCTGCGTGTATCCATCACAACGGGGTATTTAAGGAGTCTTTGGGCCAGCTCTGCTTGTTTGCGGGTGACCTCAACGTACTGCCCCCCGCTAGGAATGGTCATAGCGCAGAGCTCCTCCTCTTTAACATCGAGAGCGCGCATCCCCTTCGAAAAGGCGCGCTCACTCTCAGAAGAATACAAATTTCCTACCTTGTAGAATAGTGATGGGTTATACCCCTCTTCTACATAGGCAGATAATTCCGCCGCGCCTGCAGGCGATGGCGCCCACACGACGGCGCTCCACGCCCGCGCTGCAGCGGGGACCGGTTTTGTGGGTGCGGACGCCCCTACCTCCTTCGCCACTGAAGGTGACGTTGCCGCCGTCCCCTGGCACTTTAACTTTCCTAGAGGGGAAGTTGGCGCCGCCACCTGGCACTCCAGTTCTTCAGGAGGCAACGTTGCCACCGCCCGCTGACACGCACTGGTGGTCGTGTCAGGCATTGCCTGATCGGCCACCACCACACACGAAGCCTACACCTAGGGACGGTTCCCGGCACGAGGAGCACCGAGGAAACAGGTCCGCTCTAACCGACCTAAAGCTTCCGATTGCGTGAACCAAAAGCTGCTTCTTTAGCTTGTGGAACATCTGGGTGTCACGGCATCCCTGTTGGTGTACTTTCGCTCCTTTGGGCGTCGCACGATTAAATCCATAATTTTCCGGTTCTGTTGCGTGTATGGCGTGCCGGTACGGCGAGGAATTAGGCAGGGCGATAGCTTAAGCCCGCTGTTTTTTAGCATCTACTTTGAATTGGTGCTGGAGGCTTACAGGCTGACGCTAGCCAGCATGCCGTGCTAGTGTCCAGGCACGCCGGCCGTGGCAGCCTATGCCGACTACCTCCTTTTTCTGTTGCCCATGTCAACCCCGGCGGCGGCGCTTGAAGATTTTTTTGAATTGATATGTCGTTGTGCGGGCGTAAGAGTAAACAGGAGCAAGTGCATGGTTGTTTCAGTGCAAGCGACGAGGGAAAGGCAATCTGGCAAGATTTGCCTGGGGATCCTTACGGACAGGTACCTCAGTTTACCTGTCTTGCCGTTGGGCGACTTTTGCATCTCAGAATCGTGGTTGGACTGACTTCCGAAGACACAGCGTGCACTTGGCACGTTCACAGGAACGGGCCAGCATCTGGAACACCTTCGTTGCCCCCCTCCTCCGCTTTCTGTTTTTTGTTTGTCCACCTCCCCAGGAAGTCGAAGTCTGGGCACAACGCCTTCTACGCAAAGCGTTGTGGGGCGCTGCAAGGTCCCGTGTTAGACTTAAAGACTTGGTGGCGCCGCGATAGGATGCCGGCTTTGGCATGGTAGACTCAAAAAGCATCCAGCCGCATGTGCAGTTTCGAATGCTGCGGCTCTGTGTCAAGCTGTGGTGTACGGCGTGGTGCTTATTTGCACGCCTCATACTAAGGCGCTGCACGGAAAGCGAGGGCCTGCTTTCGTTGCTGCCATAGTTTCGGCACACCAGAATAGGGTTTGGCTTCCCGCTCAGGCAGCTGTCCTCACTGCTGGATGCCCAATGTTGGAACTCCTGCCGCCCCATGAACAATAATGCATGGCGGCAGGAATCTTTTCATCGTAGGCAGCTTCCGAAGGAACGCGCCCGGAAGATCAGCGACGCCTGCGACTTCTTCTCAGTCAAATAATGGACTAAGTCATGCATGACAAGAAGCAGTAGGACCGTCTAGCCGTTACACCACTCGTTGCAGCGCTGTCTGCCCTCAGAGCAAGCGACGACAGTTGCCTACCGGCGAAATGGGAGTTCTCCTGCACAATAGCGGGAGTCAGTAAGCTCCTTGGGGGCTGGACGACATAGGAGCTGGTGGAAACTGCCAGTGCTCGTAATCGGGCGAAGGGCCTGCTTCAGTGGAGTGAACATTTAAGTGTACCCCCGAAGAGATAGTGGTTTCCTCCATTTGTTTGGACAGCTCCGTGTTCCCCTCAGAGTGGAAAAAAGATGTGCTGCTCTTTTTACACTGGGGCTTCCACTGTAATCGGCAGCGAAGCATTGTTTTCGGGGCAACTGCTCTGCTGAACTGTTTGAGGTGCGGGGATATCTAGTTTTTTCAGCATCTTCTGCTGAACTGCGGTGACCTCTGTGAACTGTGGCGAAGGCTTATTTCAGCCATCCTGCCGCAGGGAGGAACTGCGATTGATGTGCTGCTTCGCTTCTTTAGTAGGAATGGATTTTCGGTAGGCGCGTTTGTGACAACCATGTTTTGGCATTCGCGCCATCGTGAAGGCCCCCTGAGGCCTGGAGTTGTCAGCGCAGCGAAGGGAGTCTCACCGGTTTGCAGCAGAATCCATGGAATAGGCTGCTAGGTGGCCTCATCTTTGTGACGAGGTCAAAGAGGACATCGCCGGCATCCACCGCCGGGTTACAGACTTTAAAGAACGGATTAACCCGGTGATCACTACGTCCTGAGGCCCACCCATACCCCTTACCCACTCGCTCTGCTAAACTGCCGGTGCCATTACTTTTATCCCAGTGCGATCCAGTGCGATCCCAAAGACCCTTATCCCGGCGTCCCCCATTAATATCTTTTTCTTTTGTTTTTCTTTGTTTGTGTTCCCAGTTCCCCCACACCGTTCTGTGTTATTCTGGCCTGCGTGCTAGCAATTTTCTCTTGATCCCCGTTCAGTCTTCGGTTGGGAGCATGCTTCTTAGTTGGTTTATTTTATATAATTGTTTTTGTTTATATTATATGAAATAAACTCCCCGGCGTGACCGGGAGAGAAATCTCCTGGGAGTTCTCCGTGGTGATCACGTGGATCTCCTGTAGGAGCGCCAGGTCGAAGTCACGTAGGCTGGCGGCCGTTTCCCGCGTGTTGCCGTTGTCGCGCTGCCCGTTTATGTTCCAACAGACCACGCGTTATCGACAGCGACAGGCAAGCCCAGTTGTTATCTTTCGGAAAGTGACAATGCGGCGCCCGTCACCTGGTCGGGCGGGACGGATGGAAGAATGGGGCCTCCGCGCACCGGTTCTTTCTCCTCCATGGGAGCCGATTCCTCATCGGACCGCAACGGTTTAACGATACGGGTCTCACGCACCTACTCCCCCTCTTTCATGGGGGCGAATCGTCGGCTTGGCCGGACGGCAGGTGGGAGAGGTGTTGAAGTCTCTGCTCCCCCTTCTCCATAACTATCTTTTTTACAGCAGGACCCGGCGGTGGAAGGAGGAGGCAATGTCCTACCTGATCCCCTTTCTCCATGGGAGTCGCCAGCTGCTCGATAGTGGTGGGTGGGAAAATCCCTCCCTCCGTTTCCACGCTACCGGCTTCCCCCTCGGCTGCCGGTGCGTCTCCCTCCTTCTTCGTCGGCACGCGCCTCTTGGGACTCTTGGACTTCCGTCCAGTCTTCTTCGGAGGCGCCTCTGCGGAGGAAGACGCACTTCCGTCATCCGGATTCTGGTCATCTGTCGGTGGTGCCTTGTTCGCGGCCGGCCTTTTCAAAGCCTTTCGCGCGCCGTTCTCACGGTAGGCGAGATCGGTCGCGGGTTCTTCCGCCCCCTGCTCGAAGGCGGCGTCCTCTATTGAGGCGAGCGCGTCGCTCGGCTTCCCCTCAGTTTGCACAGAGGGTTCGTCTAACGTGATTGCTGCTTCGCCGGCAACGAGGCGGAGGATATCTCCCCCAATGGCGGTCTCGGAGACCTCCACGCTCTTCAAAGCGACCGAACATTCGCAGAGCATACGGCGGCGTTGCCTCCTATTTAATGGAGTTTTCGCGGGTTGCGCTGTCGGCTCTTCGGTTTTCCAAACGTTTTTGCTTTTCGGCTTCGCCGACCACCAGCCCTCGTTTTCACCAGCGTCGTCGGGAGTTTTCTCGACCGGCGTTCCCTAGGAGCCTTCGGGCACAAGCTTTTGGCTTTGCCGCTCTGTCGGCTCATTAGACTTTCGCGCTTTCTCCAAGCGCTTCCTTTTTCCTTTTTTCAAGGCAGAGTGCGCTGGAGGTTCCCACTTTGGTCACACTTTCCGATGATAACCCTTCTCCTCGCAGTGGAAATACTGTATGTGAGGGCACCGTTTTTTCAGGTGCCCTGCTGCATCACAGTGCGCACAGTACTTGGTCTTGCCCACGTACCAGACGTCGACGACCTCGTTGCCGACGTCGAGTTTGTGGGGCATCCCACCGTTTTCATGCACGGTCACCCGCGCTGCAGCCATGCCACTGAACAGTTTTCCGTATGTTTGAAGATGTTCGGCTTGGTCCAGTGCGCGTGCACCGTACCATGTTTTTGCAACTCTTCCTGCACGCCAGCTTTGGTCATGCAAAAGTTTACACTGGTTAGGTGAGCAACAATGGAGCGATCCTCCGTTACAGGGAAGACCTTTCGGCCCTCCAGAGTGATGGAAGTGTTTAGCAGGCGCTGAGCCAGGCTTGCATCTTTGCAAGTCAGCTTCACCCGCTGGCCCCCACTCATCACGGAGAGACCTTCCAGTTCTTTTTCTTTTACATGCAGCCGCTGTAGCTTTCTTTTGAAATTTCGAGCGGTGTTCCCAACAAAAAGGTTGCCATACTTTCAAATCAAGGATGGTTTATACCCTTGATACCGGTAAGCACACTGTTGGGCAATGGCTTTAATGGATGGTGCTGCAGCTACGGCGCTCCAGGTCTTCGTCGTTGCCGAGGAAGGATCCAAAGATGCGGTTGCCCTTTGTTTCTAAAAGGTTGTTGCTCCTTTTTCCGGTGTGGCGTTTGTCCTTGTATCCAAGAAAACGATTGCACTCTTTTGCACGGGGACAGTTGCTCGCTTTTTCAAGGGTGCGGTAGCCTTCGTTTCCAACGGGACGGTTGCCCCGTTTTTCAAGGGGGCGGTTGCCCTCGTCTACGTGGGGGCCGTTGCCCCAGCTCTATGAACTGGGGAGAGGAACAGGCATCTCCCCCTTCGATCTCCAACGCGGTGTTCTGTCATTTCTGACATTGGACACAGCAGATGCACCACACACAAACACTAACGCAACGAAAGGCTTTACAACAGGCACAGAGGAGCGCGGAAAAAACACGTTTGCCCGCCAAGATGCTCGTTGCCACGCTGTCACGCCGGGGCGTTTATTATAAATTCTCTACATTGTGGTACAAAGCCTCACTAGGGCCAACTATAGAGGACCTGCGGGGTTGCCGGTACGCAGACTGTCGCGACTCTCCTCGGCAGCGTAAGGGGATAATGGAAAAACAAAAAGAAAAATAAAACATGAAAAACAAAAAGATTTCGGAGGAATGGGAAGGGATCACCGTCCACTGGGATTGGGGTCCATCCTTTGCAGGATGCCCTCGAGGTCCATCCGTATAATTCCCAGGTGGGGCCATCTGGTCGCAGTATGCAGGTAGCGGAGCGCAAGTACGACGGCATATTTGTCGTGGCTAGGTCTTCTGACGTCGCTCCAGCATGTCACCATCCCGCGGACGCTGCAAAGTGCAGCCAGGGCAGCGGCGGGTCGCAGGGCATCCTGCACGAACAGAAGCCAAAAAACGTCTCTTGGCTGGCTGCCCTCCTGGATCCGTAGGGAGGAACGAAGACGTTCCCACAGGGGTCGGGGGGCAGCACAATCAACAAGGAGGTGGGGGAGTGTTTCCCGCTCCCCACACCTAATGCAGGCCGGATCTACTCGACCCCTGGTCCAGTGGTGGCGGCGTTCTTTGCAGGGTTGGCCCCAATGCAACAGGAGAAGCGCTCACTCCTACCACTTTAGGGGGAGGGTCCTCGAACCAATGAAAACCGGGGGCCAATCCGGTCATCCGGCTACATGCCGAGCAGCTCGCCACATCTTGTAAGTCCTCTCGTCTGCACACTAGGAATAGTTGCTTCCGCCAGTTCCCCGATGGAACAGCCGCTCATGAACTTCTCCTTGCCTGCAATGCGGCAGGAGACTTGCCACTTAGGCTGGCGGCTGCTGGAGAGCGCCCTTCTCCAGAATGGCATCGCCGTAGCTGGGGAATTGTCTCTGCCCACGTGCTTCTCGCGGGATACCGGAGTATCTTCCCCAGAGTGCTGCGGAAATAGGCGCCGCGTCGCAGGCACTTGCACATCTCTTCGTTTTTTTCATTGGTCTTCGCCCACATCCCAGCTGTCTCCTCCAGCCATGCAGAGGAGTTGGCGTGGCTGCACACCATCCAGCCGTTTTCCTTAGCCAGAGTTGCCATGCGTACCAGGAGAAGTCCGCATTTCTTGATCTCCGAGCCACGGCATAGAAGATGAGACGCGAGACCCTCCGTCCCGGATACCCTCACTTCTATGGGAGGAAGGGAGCAAGTCGCCTCTCCTCCTCCAATTTCCATCGCGGTGTCGTCAGGCATTTCTGACATGGGATGCCGGCGCTCCCACACACCAGACAAAACTACGAACATCCTTTTTGCTAACTAGAGCGCGGTGCGATGACAAACCACGTCCGCTTCCTAGAAGGACACGGGGAAGTTCTCACCTAGTCACGCCGGGGCGTTTAATAATAAACACTGTACATTTTCCGTGCTAGGCCCCGCTAAGTCCAATATTTCATAGGACGAGTCAGAAAGCTGGTTCACTGACCGGCTTGATTCTCCTCTGCAGCGGAGGGGCTAGGGGCTAAAGCAACAAGTTAAATGAATGAAACAAAGAAAAAGAAACATTTTTCAAAAGCCAGGAAGGGATTACAGCCCGATGCTGGAAAACAGGATTTTCCAGGATTCCCACGAGTTTTCTCGTCATGGCTTATAGATGGAACCAGCCGATCGCAATTCGCAGGTAGCGACCAGCGTGATCGATGAAGTCCATATCCCTTCTTCCTCTGTTGGCTGTGCTTAACCCAGCTACAATCCCTCAGAGTCAGCAGTGCGCTGCCAGGGTTGATGCTGGTTGCAGGCCGTCTCGCACGAAGTGGAGTCTCACAACTTCTGTGGGGTTACTGCCAAACGGTATCCGGAGGGTCGTAGCAAAACGTTCCCACAGGGTCCGGAGGGCAGCGCAGTACAGTTACAGGTGGGGGAAGGATTCCTTCTCCCCGCGCACTGTACAGTTCTCTCCCACGTTCCTCAACGTCCACTGGTGGCGGCGCGCGTTGCAGGGAAGCCCTCAGTGCAACAACAGGAGAGCAGTTTCCTGCCACTTTAGGGGGAGGGTGGTTGCGTGTCTAAATCACAAAGGCCACTTTAGGTCATCCAGTGAAATGCCAAGCATCTCGCCCATCACTGGATTCCGAGCGGGAGAACGCTTGGAGTCGCGGCGTCAGCCAGTTCCCTCATGGTCCACCCACTTCTCCTTGCCCGCTATCCGGCAGATAACTTCCCTCCTCGGTTTCCGGCCGCTATGAAGCGTCATTCTCAGAAAGGGCAGCGCCGTGGTCAGTAGGATCGTCTCCTCCCGCGTGCTTCTAGAGGGACCCCCGATCATGTTCCGCAGCTTACCGTCGATGTAGATGCCGGTACAAAGGCGTTTGCAAGATTCTTCAATAGGCTGCATTAACTTAGCTCACGAGCCAACTGTTTCTTCCATCCATGCGCTGGAGATGGCGCAGCTGCAGGCCATCCACCCGTTCTCTTTTGCCAAGATGGTCATGCGTCCCGGAGAAAGCCGCATTTTCTGCTTTTCCGGCTGGAGCACAGAAGAGACGTTAGTCCTTCAGTACGGGACAAACGTCTGGCAATGAGGTGGGTCAGAACGCACCAAAGGATGCTCCACATTTTTGCTGCGATGGCGAGGGTGTGCCATCGCAGCTGTTTTGTTACGCGATCTTGCGTCAGGACGCTAAAATCTACGTCCCGACGGGGAGCTCAGAAATCCTCCATAAGCACAAGAGGCCTTCCACCGCCGCACAGAAGGATGCGCAGGAGGTTTTTTGTTCTCTTTTTCATCTCATGGGTTACGAGCAAACAAAAGCAGGGAGCGATTCAAGGGGACGGGAAACGCGTTCCACACCGCTGCCCATTCCTGCAAGTAGAACTTGCCTTCCAGGAACAGGCCGATCGCCGACTCCACTTTCTGGAGACGACCTGATCAGGCTTCTGACTGGCAGAATTCGTCCACTGGAACGCCGAAGTACTTCAAGTACCTCTTCTTGGATATCCACAAGCGGAACCAATGAGATCATCCTGCCCACGTTGCACCAACCGTAACCAGCGGCGGATTCGCCCTGTTCGTCCGTAGTCCTGTACCGCGGTTCAGCAAGTCGAAAAAATCCTTGACTGCCAAAGCCGAGTCTGACATGCCTAGCAGGAGCAGAGGATCGTCAGTATACGCCGACACGGCCAGCGCACCTGGGCACGAGCTTGGTAGTGCAGCCAATGTCAGCCTGTATGCTCTCAACAGCAATTCGAAATAGGTGGCAGCAGGCTCCTAAGCTGCTCATGTTCTGGAACGTGGTAGAGACGGTGGCGCTACCACCTTTTCAATGTTCTTAGTATCACAGGAAATAGGCTCTTTCTTGTACCCGAATGGGGAAACGCTGTGGAAGCAACTTTGTTCAAAACTTACGAATGCATGCATGCAAACGTGAATGGCCCGAGGGACACGCAGAAAGCCACAAGGTCACTATAATCAAGTTTCAAAACCTCTCCCAGAGGAAGGCAGCCTCATAAAACCACATCACGTCATTTTGCGTTCAGAGGTTGCAGACATATCCACCAAACAGCGCCGATCTGGGGCATTGGAGATAAGGAAATGTCGGCAACAACCGCGTGATTTTAAGTGAGCTACGGCCGTATCATCTTCACGGACGCAATAATACTACGATTTTGAACATCCACGTTCTCGGGAAGGAAATGTTGTAGACAGAACACCCAGAAGTACTCTTGTAAACCCAAGAGTAGAGGTCCTACTCTAGAACGAAGATGCATGCCAGTCATACGACGTTGCTTTCTTCGACTTCCGAGGATGACTCACGTGCAGCCCGAACGCACCCCGATTTGGTGCTTTCTCCTCTACCTCGCCTACATCGGCTGCACTCCCTTCCCAGAAAGGAGGCGAATCCACTTACTGACTCCATGCATGCGCCTGATTTCTGTAGAACTCTTGAGCGCCCCCGTGTGCCTAACGCGCTCAGCTCCTCCACCACAATAGCACTCTGGGGACGTCAGCTGCATGGCAAGAGTGCGACCGCTAGTCGCACTCATGCGTCAGTCATCGGCGAACCCCCTTCTTCCCGGATACCACAGCGCATCGTCACCACCGTCTTGCCTCCTGGCGAACTCTTTGCTCCCTTTGCGTCGAGATCAGCACTTAGGGCATCAGCAAACCTAGTTCGCGCCCTCACCTCCCACGCGTGTCCTCGTGACACGAAACCGGAGATGCGTCACCCTACTGCCTGCCAGGAAAGATTCGGTGCCTAGCGAGCGCATCCCCTGACACCTGAATGAGCAATCCCCAGCGTAGGGAGACAGCGGATTGCGCTCGCTTTCGCCTCTGGCAGGGTGGACGCAAGACTCGAAACGCTCGCCCGGTGGATGTCTATAAAAAGTCCACTCGGCGCGCATGCCGCATTACCGTCGGCAGTTCACCTAATCGGTCGTGCGATCTCCTCAGCTGCGGGTTATGCAACTGCTTCAGCGGCTCGCTTCCTTACGAGGAGGAGGCAAACTGGAAAGCAAGTGATCGTAGCAAACACGCGCAACCAGGTGGTAACGTTTTCAATGTGTGTGCGGCACTTTCACTGAAACCACGTTTTTTCGCACCCAGTTTCGAGTTTCGTTGCCATAGCGAGGTCACGATTGTTGGCCTTTCCGAGCGTGTAGCCTCCTCTACCTAGGCCGTTTTTTGGCCCCATTTTTGGCCGCTCCCAAGACGGAAACACAAATCCTTGAGTGCAAAGACTTGTCTTCTTGCGTACATGCCCCTCGGAGTTCGCGTTCATCGCCTAGATCTCGCCCTCAGGCCTCAAGGTCGTGATGGCATCGGAGGTGGGTGACAGTGATCTCTGCTCGTGCAACTAGCGACTGATTTTTAGCAACGGACAACAGAGAATTCCATGCGAATCGAGGCTCCTGCCGATTTCCCGCTTCTGTGCACATTGAAGAGAACCATCCGCAGCTTGTCTGTGCAGCACAGAAAGAGGCAAGCGGACATCGATGGACTGCAGAGAAGCTCGAAGTTGCTGCACATATTATCCAGAAGAACGGTGAGAAAGCAGGAAGTCAGATCGGTATGTGGACTGCCGCCGGATGTGAGACGGAGGAGCGTTGCGGCGGCTGCTCTCACTCGTAAATAAGGATGTTCCAGGGGTTCGCAATAAAGGATGGAAGCCCCTCGGGGCATGGAACAAACCACAGAAAGAAGGCAGAGGATGCCCGCGCCACACCGAGGGAGGAGAACTGGAGGCAGCGAAGTCTGCGCATGATCGAGGACAACCTGGTGGAGGAAACGTGAATATATGGAGCTGAGAAGGTGGCGGTTGCGAGTTTCTGTCGTTGTTGTTCAGAAGTGCGGTCGTGGAAGAGTACGAGAGTAGCCTCCATGAGTTGCAAGAGAAGCGCTTGGCATGCGCGGGGAATCTCTCTCGAGTGCTCCAGGAGGAGATGGATCTGAACGTTGCCTACAGCGGCTTGCTGAAGAAGATCTCGGAAATCTCTAACGTTAAGGCGGAACAGTATGAGTTGTTTGCCCAAAGGGGAAGATTCTGGTAAGTCCGCTGCAGGCTGTCACTTGAATGGCTTTCAGCTTGTTGCAGGAACACAGGTTGTGGGAGAAAGAGTTGGCGGTCTGGATTTCCAGATTTCAAATGGCTGCCAGTTTAAGAATGGACACTTCGCTGTGGACGCATATGAGATTTATGCTCACATTGATCTCGCGCATTAAGGTTTCCACTGTGGGACACTTGAAACATAGTCTGTCAATCATTATTGATACTCAAAAGACATACAAGAATAAATTCACCCCATTTTTGGAAAAAGCATTAGCCGTGGATAAGATACAGCATCTCAGAACCATATGGCAAGCTATGGATGAAAATTCGCGGAGGTTAGCACGTCTTCTCCATAACTTCTTCAACACATTCTTCACAGTAATATTTGGGGGATGCAATTGGCTACTGAGATCCAACTGTCGCAGAAAATTGTCGAAGAAAACAGAATTGCATCCAGGAGGATGACTAGTTTGGAGAAAACGAATGAACAGGTGAGGGCAATCATGGCTGTTTTTCCAGATTTAAGTCGATGACATCTTTGCGTCCTTAGAGAGGCGACAGGAACGATAGCCTCCTGGAGGAACTGGAGCACTTGAGGAATGTCCTTTCTTCGACACTTGGGAGACGATGGCGGCTGAGCCGTTCCTTGGTCGGTCTGCACGAATACAACCAGCTCATGCTGAGAATGTTCCATGCCTTGAGTGCTTGCAGAACTCCAAGGTGGGTGTGCCTTCCGCCGCTGGTTCATGCGCTTACGGTCTCCGGCAGGATAAAGAGCTCGTCGCGGAAGTATGCTGGCATAACCGCTGATGCGGGAGCGCTGCGCGAGAAACTGTAGAGATTTGCCGGACGAGAAGCCGAGCACGAGAATGAGGTATCACGAGATGTTCGATCACTTCAGAACAGCTTTCCAAGGATACCTTCGGAGCAGCTCCTCCATCAATAAAGTGAAATGACGGCTGAACCTTAAACCGAAAGGTGAATTGTTTTCTCGGACCAACTGGCCCAAGCTGCTCGGTGACAATTCATTCGCTATCGTGCCACCGAAATGGGAAATTCGAAGGGGAATCTGGCGTCTACGGTGTTGGTTGAATGCTGTGATCTCGAGTTTGACACGTTGATACTTGTTTCTCTCAGCTACCGGAAGGTTGTTTCTCTCAGAGCCGCTACCGGGAGGACCACGGCGCTCGCGGCCGGTGCTGCGGCTTCACCCGATTCAACTTCCTGGTCACAGTAGCGCGGAGCTGGGCAGAGTTGTCTGTTACGTTTCATATATTTTTGAATTGGCGCGGCGACGCGCGTACGGACGTCCAAGGATGGAATCCCGGTCGGTAGTCGGTGTCTTGGGAAATTTCTGCCAAGAGACACCGACGATGTTCCACGCAATCACACTAACGCCAAGAAAAAGAAACTTCCAGAACGGGAAAGCTCGTAGCGCAGGAAAAACACGTCCTCGGCGGTTCGGCGTTTTCACCTGGTGAATCCGGAACGTTTATTATAAACCTTCCGTACTTGCGATACAAGGTCCCGCCACGGAAAAAAGGGCGACGGAGCTGCCGTATGGTCGGTGCGGAGACTGACTTGACACTCCACATGAGCGGAGAGGGATGGGAAAAACAAAAATAAAAATAAAGGAAACTGAAAACACAAAACCATAGTTCTTTGGACGGTCAGGAAGGGATCACTGTCAGCTGCGTGGAGTAACCATCCTTTGCAGGATGCCCACGAGGTATTTGTGCAGATTTCCCAAGTAAGGCCATCAGTGTGCTATTCGCAGTAAGCAAGCTGCATACTCCAAGACAACACTTCCGTTAACATCTTCTGCTTCGACGGATTTTACTCCAAGCCGCTACAATAACGCGGATGCAGCTGAGCGCTGCTACCACGATGGCTGGCTACAGGGAGTCCCGCAAGAAGTAAAGCCAAGTAACGTCTCTGGGAGGGCTACCTTCCACGATCCCTATGGTAGTACTGCAACCTTTCCAAAGAGTGCGGAAGTCAACACAGTCCACTATGAAGTTCCGAAAGTATTCCCGTACCCTACACCTGGCACAGTTTGGATTCAATCTTACTTGTGTGCTTCTAGTGAGTGGACATGGTTTGGCATCACTCTGCGATCTAGTTAGTGGGAAGCTTTTTGGTGGTTTTGTCTATTGTGTGGAAGAGCCGGTGTCCCATGGCAGGAATGCCTGAGAAAACCGCGATGGAAATTGGGGAAGGAGAGGTGACCTGCTGTCCTCCACCCATAGAAGTGGGGGCATGCTCCCCCACGTAATCCAGGGTACATGCCTCATTGCAATCGAGGGCAACCGCACCTTCGCGTAACTCTTCGCCAGCGGCGAGGAGTTGGAGTACCCGTCGTTAGTGTACCATCCACGGTTGCAGGTGCGGAGCGAAATGCCTACAAGAACAGCGGTTACAAACCGTCTCTGTTCTGAAAGTTAGGCAGTGTATTTGATGAGAAAATTGCGCGCTCCTTCTAAATAGAGCTGCCAAGGTTCAATGTGAGGAAGGAAGACCTTGAGGGCCTCTTCGTCCTCAGTGGGGGACAGGGAGTGCAACTAACCTGAAGGGAGGAAAGTCTGGCGCAGCGCCTAAGGAACACCTCCAATCGGTGGACAACCGCGGGATCTTCCATGTGATAAAGGACCGCTCCGTCGTGGTCTACCTCACAGGCTTGACACTTCGATTGGGCAAGACTGGAGTCCATGAGGAGTTGGCAAAACACGGTAATGTGCACGAGTATTGGGCCAAACTTGATGTCTTCCGAACGTACGGAAGGCTTTTCGGTGGGATGTCCGCTGCCCGTGTTACAATATTAAACAATGGTGCGCTTCCGCACAAACTAAACATTGACGAAGAAAAAGTCGATGTTTGCTACGTTGAAAAGCCCAAGTAGTGTAGCGATTGCGATGCCACATGACTCTTGAAAAACCGATGCCTCAACATCGAATGCCACTTATGCGGAAATAAAAGCCACATTTGTTAAGCGTTCCTTAGGAAAGGCATCCCGCTCTCACCTGATGCCAAAAAGGAAAAGAATAAACCGGGGGGAGAAGGCTATTCCTTGAAACAGGCAAAGGATGTCAAAAGACAGAAGCCAGTTTTTTAACACTCCTAGTAAACGTCAGTTGCGGAAACACTCTACGATGCTGGTAATTGCGCAGGCTGGCAGACGGTACAGCCTCCATAAAGACCGGTGAATCCCAAACGAAACGCGTAGAAAAAACCATGCTGCCAAAAACTCGGCGTGTGTTCGGTGACTTTAGAGCGTGTGGGGGTACTCGATGCCGCCACCGGGAGAGGTTTTTCCTACTTCGCGTTTGCCAAAGCCGCGACGGACAATGCCGAACCCTGTATTTGTACAGAGAAAGAACCGCGTTACGCGCTCGACGCGATCGAGGAGGCCGCTTTCCAAAAAACGGTGGAAGAACTCGCGGCTGAGCTGCAAAGCCGTGATAAGAAATTGCAGAAATCTTAACGAAGGCCGGCTGCGAGGAAGACTACGAAGGTACGTGAGGCCGATCCGGATGCCTTAAGGGCGTCTTCCGCGGAAGCGCCACCAAAGCAGACGACACGCAATTTCCAGAATCCCAGGAGGCGCATCCGGACCAACAAGGAGAGGGATGAACCGACACCCAAGGAGAAAGCCGGCAGCGTGATAGAGGAGGTAGAAAATCTCTCAATCTCCGACACCGTGCAGCTGGAGACCCCCATGGAGAAAGGAGAGCAGGTGAGCGAATACCTTCTTCCTCTGCATGGCCCTACAGACGATTCGGGACCAATGGAAGAGGGGTAAGTGGTGGACGACAAACCCCCTTCTTCTAGCGTCTTGCCCGACCAGGTGGTGGGAGTCCCATTGCCACTTTCCTAAAACTAGCAACAGTGCTCGCCTGTCGCTGTATGATCCGCGAAACCTGCTGGTTCTTCAACGGGCTGAGTGACGACAGCAACAGGTGAGATACGACCAAAACTCTGCGTTAATTCGACGTGGCGCACCTGCAGGAGATCAGAGTGATGACTGCGGAAAACGTCCTGGAGATCACGAAAATCTCAGAGGGTCGTATGTTTGTCTCTTGGCTGCGACGGTGCGTTTATTACTAAACTATCCGGGAACAGAGTTCCCGAACAAAGGTCACAGAAGAGACGAACTAAGTGAGGTCCCCAAAGCGCAGATCGGCATGACGAAAGTCCGGAAAGGGAAGGATGGGACCACAAATACACTTATAAAAAAATAAAAACAAAGATACGGGAGGGTAGTGTTTGGTAAGGCCGTTCGTTCTTTCCAGTACCGGCGATGGATGCCGGCGATCTTTCTCCTAAAGGATTCTGGAAGATCGGCCCACTCGGCAACGGACGACATGTTCGCGCTAACTGAACCGCTGAGCTGATTAAGGATTGCCAGCTTCTGCAAATTTCGGTGGGCGTTGTCGATGGCACGGATGCAACAGAGCGTTGCAATGAATGCACATAACGACAGGCCGCCTGGCGTAATAAAGCGGCGCTTCAAGTCTTTTGCGGTGTCCAGCTGGTGCAGGATATTTAAGACCAGCCTCCGCCACAGTTCTTTAAGGACACCGTAGTCCAAGAGCAAATGGGGGAGCGTTTCCACTTCCCCGCACCGCTTAAAGATCAGGGAGACAACTCCGTAGGAAACACGTTTCGCCCGCTGGTTGGAGTGGAAACCCTAATGCAATAACAAGATGACGTGCTGTTTTCAGTTCACAGAAAACACAGAAATGTTCAGACACCAGGAAAGGACAACAAGTTCTTCGGGGAGCACACTCAAGTATTCACACCACCAAAGGATCATCTTCGAGATGTTACGAGGCGTGGCGGCATCTACCAGCTCACTAGACTCCCAGACGCCTATGGGTAGTGTTGCTTCTGCAATGGTGCAGGCAAACTTTTACCTCATCGCTTGGCGAATGTCATCTCTTGTCCTCATGGCTCAGAGAGAGTCCGTGAGAGGCGTGACGGCCAGGCGAGTCCACTTCTCCTGGCTGTTGCACACCTCATCCACCGTGCAGTACATGAAGAGGTGAGCGCAACGGAGTTCCAGAAGGGAAACATCCTGGTGCATTGCCCATCCATGCAACGTTTTCTGCAGCCATGCTTCAAAGTTTGTTGGGCAGCAGAAGATCCATTCCTTGGCTACCAGGAGCTGGTAGAGCGCTTTCATCCGGAAACCGAAGCTACTCGTGTCGAGCTCCGTATGCAACCCGAGCGACAGAAGTCCATCGCTGCCGTTGCAAAGCAGCAGCAGCAGGCGCGCGGGAGCGCGCCACGTAGTGGACCAAAGGTTGACACACAGGGCCAACATCCGAAGCTGCACCTGAAGCTCGATTCCCTCCTGCGCCATTATGCCTAAGCCTGCATCCCGACGCGGAGCCGCCAAGTCTTTGAGGCGGTTCGTGGACCCCGCAGGTCCCCACAGAGCGTTCTTCAACAGGCTGTGCGCCCGGAGTATAGCCCAGAAGGGAAGCGAACAAACAAAAACAGGGAGCGCAAGAGGGGGTCAACGATGGTGTTCTATATCGCGGACCTCCGAGAGGAGGAACTTGGCATGGTGGAACGGGCTCGGAGTGCTCGTAGGCTTCCGAAGGCAGTTTGAACACACTTCCACTGCGCTGATGTTCCTCAGAGGAATGCAGAGATATTAAGAGGACGGAGCGGTAGGGATCCCCAGGCGGATCCAGTCGGACTGCCTCGCCCACGCCGCACCAATAGAAACAACCCCGCCCTTCCTTCGGTATACGCTCATGCCCGCTTCACGGCGAATCACCTCGAAAAAAGTTTCGAGAATGGACGCCGGGGTGGTCGTGGGTAATAAAAGAAGCAGATAGTCGGCATAGGCCGCCACGGAAGGCGTTCATGGACAAAAACACGGCAAGCTGGCCAGCGTCAGCAGGTACTCCATCAGAAAAAACTCAAAGAAGATGCTGAAGAGCAACGGAATTGAGTCTTCTCTTTGCCTAATGCCTCGCCGCAATAGAACGCCGCACACGTGCCAGCCGCGAAAGGAGGTAGAAAAGACCGCGTGGCGCCAGCAAGCGTGCAAACAGGCCAAGAGGTGTACAAGAAGGCCGAGGCGTTCCAGGAGCTTCAGGAGGATACCCTCATTCACGCAGTCGTACGCCTTATGCGCTGGAGGGTAAACGTGTTTTCTCGGTGCTCCTCGTGCCAGGAAGTCTCCCGTAGTGCAACCGTGGTGTGGTTCGGTGGTCGATCAGGCAACGTTGCCTGACGTGACCACCAGGGATGTCCAGGAGGCAGCGGCAACGCCGCCCCCACTGGCGATGGAGAACCAGGGGTCGGCGGCGACGTCGCCCCCAGAGGCGATCGAGGTATGGGCGTCCGCCCCACAGAATCCGTCCCCGCTTCAGCGAGCGCGTGGAGCGCCGTTGTGTCAGCGCCATCGCCTGCAGCCGCGGCGGAATGGTCGGCCTACGTAGAAGAAGTGTATAAACCTTCGATTTTCTACAAGGTAGGCAATCCTTATTCTTTAGAGAGCGCGCGCGCATTTCCGAAGGGCATGCGCGCTTTCCATGTAAAAGAGGAACTCAGCGCTATGACCATCCAAAGCGGGGGTCAGTACGTTGAGGTCATCAGCAAACAAGCCGAGCTGGCCCAACGACTGCTCAAAACCCCAGTTGTTATGGGGATGCGCAGGCTTTCCCCCTCTACGGCGGACCGCAGCATGTTGGACCACCTGTTAGACGTGACCGCGCGAATGCGCAAAGAACAGGTTCCAGCCGCTTTAGAACAGTTTGGAACGGTCCACGCGCTGTGGAAGAAAGTTAGTCCTTTCAAGGACTACACGGGGCTGCAACACGGCCTCAAAGCTGCAGGCGTGACCGTTCGGGAGGGCTGCACTCTTCCCCACAATCTGATGGTCCATGGCGAAACCGTCGACCTATGGTATGTGGGGAAGTCGACATACAGCTGCTTCTACAATACGTGGGGCCACCTTAAAAAGAGGTCTCCCAATGGGCAGTGCCAAGTATGCGGCTCAATGCGTCACAGGAGGGAGATGTGCCCAAAAGCAGCAGTGCGAGTGGTTTCGAAGAGAAACCTTAAAAAACGCGCTCGGCTGCTGCAGAAAAGGCTGACGGTGGAAGCTGCAGCGAAGGCTGTGCCACTCGCGCTTTAGACCCAGGCCGCACCCGAGACCCCAGCCAACAACGCCAAAAAAATTGAGAAAAACGGCCAGAAGCATGGGGGCAAGTAAAAAATCAAAGAAGAACAGGAGGTTTGAGAAAAATATCGCCTACTAACACAACAAGAAAGAGCAGGGTAGCGCGATAATTAACGAGTGCAGCGTCGTCGTCGGATGCGTTCCTGATGCTGCTGAACGCTGCCAGAAAGATCTCGCCGATACCGTGGACATCCCCTCTGTTGACTCTGTCAACAGCGAGGGGCGCGAGCCGGCGGCGGAGTCCGTCATCAACCCCACCATCGATGACGTAGCCTTCGCGCGAGCAGCGAAGGAGCTGGCTGCATCGTTTCAGCCAGACCCCTCCAAGGCCAGTTGGAGGACGTATTTTTCCTTCACTCCTCAAAGGGTAGTAGGAAAGCGCATTCTTGTGTGTGGTGTTTTGTGTACATCGTCGGTGTTCAATGGCCACGACTCCAGAGGACACCGCGATGGAGGTGGGAGTGGGGGAGGCTAGTTCGCCCTCACAGCTTACTGGGGCAGGGGCAGCCGCCTCGGAATCATCCCCGGCCACGCCGAGGACATGGAGCGTCATGGTGGCCGCGCCCAGCGCAGAAGCCATGGCGGAGATGGCCGCATACAAGGCCTCCGGGTACAAGCCATCGCTTGTCTACCAGGTAGGCAACTTGTTCGACGGCCAGACAGCGCGCGCCTTCAGCAAAGCGTTGAAGGACGCGAATGTCACTGAGAAGGATCTGGACGGCCTCTCCGTCCTCAGCGGCGGGCAGCGGGTCGAGGTGGTTTGCAAAGATGTCACCTTGGCTCACCGCCTAATCCATGCGCCGCTGAACGTAGACAGCCGCAAGATCCTGCCAGTATCAATGGACCGCTCCGTGGTGGTCCACATGACTGGCATCACCAGCCGCATGACGCGGTCAGCGGTTGGTGAAGAACTGCGAAAGTACGGTGAGGTGCACGCACTGTGGCCGAAACCCTCCATTTTCGACGGCTTCGATAGCCTTTTTGGTGGGCAGGCTGCAGCGTGGGTCACCGTAAGGGAGAATTGTGGGCTTCTTCACAAACTACAGGTGGCGCAAGAAAACGTCGACCTGTGGTATGTAGGGAAGCCCCTGTATTGCTGGCATTGTCATACCGTGGGACACCTACGTAAAAGGTGTCCCAATATACAATGCCACCAGCGAGGAGGAGAAGACGTAAGCCGTCGCAAGCGTGGCAAGTTCGGAGGAGGAATTCCCACGCTCGGAAGTTGTCGAACCGGCCACCCCCATGGAGGATGGTGAACAGGGGGGTTAAGTGCCTCCTGCAGGCGCCGACCCTGAACAGCCCGCATCCATGGAGGAGGGCGAACAGGCGACCCCACCTGTGGGTGACCCGCATGACCCGCCGGGTTGGAGCTGCAATTCTTCGTCCTGAGTGGATCTTCTTGCTCACCTACCTTTCCTATTGAGTTTCTTCGTATATTTGCCGGTTCCTGGCTTGGAGAGGTGTTTCCCAGTACGGCAGCGAGGGCGGGCACGGCACGCGTCGAGACCTCCTGCCCCCTGTTAATTGGCTTTTCCTTTGCGATTTCTCCCTTTTGGGGCGTTGCGGGCGGGGAAGCCTTTTGTATAGCCATGTATTGCTTGGCTCTTTTGCCAAGACTGCTGGGACACTGTTTTTTCTCAAGGGCAGCGGCCTTTCGTGCGTTGGTCTCTGGAATGCAAAGAGCTTCCGCTGCGGCCCTTTTCTCTGCAAGGACCGAGCAATTTTTTATTTCGAGCCCGGTTTCTTTGCTGTAGCGGTATTTCGGGGTAGGACATGCGTTTATTCCTTGTCCCTCCTTGCTGCACTGCTCGCACGCGCGAGTTTGTCCTATAAACCACATGTAAACGACCGCGCCGTTCAAGTGCATCTGCTCGGGCAGAACACGCCTGTTCGCGACGGTGATCCGTGGGAGGATTGTCTAATGTGGACAGAGGGGAAATCCTTTAGAGTATTTTGCCTTCTCTATAGAGCGTGCATGGTGGCGAACTTCGCCAGCACACTTACGACATCGCGCTTGGAGATTTCCGGCTCGATTTCGCACAGATGGACGACAAACGAGTCGTTTATGACGGAAGGGAGGACTTCGTTGCCACCGATGGACAACGGAGTACGGAGAAGACGCTGCACAAGAGCCGCGTTTTTGTACTGTATCTTTGTGCATTCCGTCCTGCCCGCAGGCATGATGGCAAGGAGCTCCTCCTTCCGAACGCCCATCCGGACGAGCTCATCGTTGAGCTCACGCCTGGTCCTCCCGTTAAGGGGCCCACTGACCTTATAACGGAGTGCGGGCATGTAGCCGGATGCCACATAAGCCTGCAACTCCGCATCGCATGGTCCCGCTTACTAGGAGGTGACGGGGGCGTAGCTCCTCACCGAAGGCCAGGAAACCGTCACGGAGGATGCGGCCGCATCCATTCGAATTCAAATGGATTCAACGGCTGTTTCCACAACATCATTCTCAGAAGTGGCCATGCTGCACAACGCTGCTTCGTTTACTTCCAAGAAACACACAAGGGCGAGCGGTACCGCACGCACAAAGATGCTCGATCGGGGACGCGGAAAGACGCAAAAACACGTCGGCACTGTGCGAGCGCAAGAGATCGAAACGATCGCGGGGGGACGGTTGTTTCTCACCCGGGTGCGCCGAAGCGTTTATTGTAAACTATCCGGGAACTGGGTTCCTTGACAAAGGAGAAAACAAGAGACGAAGGGGCTGGGATCCACGACACGCAGTTCGGTATGCCGAAAGTCCGGAACGGGAGGGAAGGGACCACAAATACACTACTATAAAAAAATAAAAAGATGGAGGGCAAGAGACAGGGGTCTTTGGTGAGTCCGTTCCTTCTTTCAAAACCGGCGATGGATGCCGGCGATCTCTCTCCTTACGCCCTGTGGCAGATGGGCCCACTCGGCAGCCTACAACATGTTTGTGGTGGCTAATGCCGTGGGCTGACGAACGATGGCCAGCTTCTCCAGCTCTCTCTGGGCCTTTACGATGGCGCGGGTGCAACACATGGTTGCAACGACAGCACCCAAGACAGGCTGCCTGGCGAGAAGAAGCGGCGCATCAAGTCCCTCGCCGTGTCCCCCTGGTGCAGGAGAGCTCATGCCAGCCCCCGCCAAAGTCGAAGAAGGGCACCGCAGTCTAGGAGCAGGTAAGCGAGCGTTTCCACTTCCTCGCACCGCTTACAGTTTGGGGAGAGAACTCCCCCGGAAACACGGTTCGTCCTCTGGTTGGAGTGAAAACCCCAATGCACCAGCATAATCACGTCCTGCTTCCACGAAAGGGGGAACACAGAAGTGTTCAAACACGAGGGAAGGACCACAAGTTCTTCGGGGGGCACACTCAAGTGTTCGCTCCACCGAAGGAGTCCCTTCGGTATGTGGCGAGGCGTGGCGGTATCTGCCTGCTCGCAAGTCCTCCAGCCGCCAATAGGTCGTGTTGTTCCTGCAGTGGTGCAGGCGACCTCTCATCTCGCCGGTTCGCGGCTGTCATCTCTTGCCCTGAGGGCTGACAGTGCGTCGGCGAGCGGCTTGACGGCCAGGCGGGACCACTTCTTTTGGCTGTTGCACACCTCGTCCACCGTGCAATACGGGGACAGGTGAGCGCAACGAAGTTCCAGGAGGAAAACATCCTGATGCTTTGCCCAGCCATGCAACGGTTCCTGCTGCCAGGCTTGAAAGTTCGTTGGGCGGCAGGACATCCATTCCTGGGCTTCCAGGAGCCGGTACAGCGGTTTCAGGGGGAAACCGAAGCTTCTCGTGGCGCGCTCCGTGTGCGGACGCAGCGACGGAAGTCCATCGCTGCCTGTGCAGCGCCGCAGACGCAGGCGCGTGGGAGCGCACCACGGAGTGGACCAAAGGTTGGCGCACAGGGCCAACATTCGAAGCTGCACCTGCATCTCGATTCTCTCGAGCGTCAGGATGCCTAAGCCAGCATGCCAACGCGGAGCCGCCAAGTCTTTGAGGCGTGTCCTGGACCTCGCAGGTCCCCACAGAGCGTTCATCAACAGGCTGTGCGCCTGTTGCTTCGCCAAGTAGGGAAGCGGGCAAACAAAAAGCAGGAGGCACAAGAGGGGGGCAACGAAGGTGTTCCATATCGTAGCGAAGCGTGGAACAGGTTCGCCTCCATGCTTAGCCCGGGAACAGCATATGTATGTTCTGGGCTGATCAAGATGTTGTCAACCCGTCTTAGAGGTTCTGCACACTTGGAGAGGAACTTGCCGTCTGCATTCACTATTGTGATAAGACGCAAGTCTTTCATGCTCCTGAGGTCTCCTCCCTTCGGAAGGAGCCGCACCCTTGCTGAACGAAACGAGGTGGGAACGTCACCTGTCTCGCGAATCACCAAGGGGAGCTGATGTACCAGGGGGGCAAGCTCTGCCGCGAAAGTTTGATGAAACTTCGCGGGCAGGCCGTCCTCCCCTGGATCCTTCCGTCTTTTGAGCTTTCCGATGGCCTAGATAATCTCGTCCATCGTGAGAGGCTCGTCGAGGTTCTTTTTCTCCTCCTCCTTGATTGCTGGAGCACCTTCCGGAAGAAAAAGTCGTGAGACGTTCCGCTCCGGAGGCGCCCTGGCGTATAGAGCGGAGTAAAATTTACAAATAATTCCGCGCTTCTGAGCAGGAGCCTAGTGCTTTCGGCCCTGGTTGTCCAGCAAGCTGGCAGAACCGGATTGCCAGGCATGCCTCTCCGCTTCCGCTCCATACTCTGCTAACTTGCGGATGTCGGGGGTTCTCGCGTGACGTCGGGCCTGAAAATAGCACCTTTCATTACGCGGTCTTTCCCTAAATGCCGCAGGTAAGCGATGCAAAGGGAACCGGTCGCAGAACTCCAGGACCGACCGCTTGAAGCGGTCCCAATCCTGAAGCGTACGCATCCTGAAGTTCCGTATGAACGCGCGGAGATCTTCCGCCGCGTCCGGGAGCTTCAGCCAGTCCCCTGGCCGACGGCACGCTGACGAGGGGGTCGCTTGTCGCGCGGATGCACTTCGAACACGATTCGGCCATGGTCCGACAGCTCCGATGGTACCTTGCCGCGCCTGCCCACACGAGAGCATAGGTGCTGGTCAAGGTGCACGTGATCGATGCTGCGTTCCGTGTCCGTATCTCCGGCCAGCAAGTTGCACGTGTGCATTTGTGCGCACAACTCGTTGACGCGGTCTTTCAGTGTATCCGGCGCACCTGAAAGGAAGCGCAGGTTGAAGTCACCTGCGTTCAGGTGTGCTTTGCGAACACCTGCTTCAATCATCCATTCGGGTTCAAGGGCAAGTTAGAATTTCCTTTTTGCCTTTGCCCTCAACAAGTCGTTCCCGCTAGGAGCGTACAGGTTGGTGACGACCAGGTCGATTGATTCGGACCAGCTGAGAGTCAGCTGACCGACGCGACCGGCGTCATCAAACCGTAAGACCTTTATTGCGGCCTCGATGTCTGTCCGGAGTAGGAAGGCGACACCGCTTGATTGCGCGGTTCCGCAGCGCCACAGCAGCCGTCCACCCGAGATCCGCTCGATCTCTCGGTCCTGATCTGCAAAGATCACGTGGTTCTCCTGCAGCAGCACCAGGTCGAAGGATGCCAGAGTGGCGGCCACGTCACGCCTCTTGCCGTCGTTGCTTAGCCCGTTGACGTTCTAGCAGGCGATCAGCAGTCGACGACGGGAGGCGATTCCCCGCATTATTGCTGATAGGGGGCGCTGCAGCACCTGCCGCGAGGCAGGTGTTGGGGATGTCCATGGGGACGGAGGCCTCTTCAGGGACCTGGGGCACCTGTTCGGCCTATACCCTCTTCATCCCATCCGTGTCGGAGCGTGGGTTTCTCTCGTGCGACGGGTCCCGGGAAATTTCCACGTTCTACGCACTTTCGCTGCCGGAAGCTATCTCTTCCCCTTCGTCGGGGAAGACGATCTTCCTGGGCTTTGTGGACTTTCGTCCTGCCTTTCTGCGGGGTGCAGTGTAGATGGAAGCTGTGCTTCCGGCCTCTATCTCGGGCGTGGAAAAGGGGAAATCCTGAGGGGAAACCGGACGTTTGACTGCCTTGTTGCCAGCATTGGGTGTTTAAATCCTGCTACGCCCGGGGCGTTTATTTAAAAAACTCTGCATACGCGGTACAAGGCCCTGCTAACGGCCATAAAAACGGGTCCTGCGGGGACGTTGGGACGCATCCCGGCGTAGCGTTCCTTAGCAGTGAATAGGGATGGGGAGAAAACAAAAAGAAAAATAAAACATAAACAAACAATAACAAGTACGAGAGCAGGGAAGGGATCACTATTCCCTGTGACGATAGACTTGGTAGATCGGCTTCTGGCGGTACTGAAGCGCCCTCAGGAGGTAGAACATCGTCGTGAAAAGAGGGGTCGTCAACGCACACCTGCGACTCCGGTGAAATTCGAGTATTCCCACAGGGTGCGGTTGGCGTATAGGCCGATTCGCAGGCAGTTCATAGGATCTTCGCTCCTCTGGTTCTGCCTGGCCCAGGTGCTAGCAGTTTTCTACAGCCAGGCGGCAAAGTTGGCGGAGCCACAAACCATCCAACCGTTCGCCTTCGCATTGGGACACGAAGCGTCACGCGAGCGCCTATTCGCCCACTAAATGCACCATTCACTCCGTAGGTGTTGGGCTTTCTCCACATCGCGAAAACGCTAGCGAATTTTTCGAGTTCAACGTGGATGGCGTTCTCATCCATCGTCACTGTTGTCCCTGTTAGGTGGACCACAATGGAGTGGTCCACCGTGTGTGGGAGTAAATTCCTGCCATCAAATTGTACGGGCGTGCAGAGCATCTTGTGGGTAAGAGCTGCATCCTTGCAGATGAGCTCCGCCAACTGCCCTCCGCTCCGTATAAAGAGGCAAAGAATTTCATGGTCGGCAATGCCCATCTTTTTGATGGCATTGCCGAACTTTCGCGCCCTTAACGGGGAATATAAATTGCCTACCTTGTACAGGAGGGCCGGATTGTAGCCCTCCTGCATGTAGGATTGTATTTCGGCGGCGACATCGGGCGTTTCCGCCGCTGCCACCGCGCTCCAGGCCCTCGTCGTAGTGGCGGGTTCAGAAGTAGTGGTGGGGCGTGATCCCACCTCCTTTGGCTTCGAAGACGCGGTCTTCTTGCCTCCCTTACCTGAACCTGCGGCGTTCACAGGCATTTTAGCCTGTCAACGGCAGCGAAACACACACGAAACAACAGACAAAGAAAACTCCCTATGTACGGAGCGCACAACAATTATGTCCGCCGTTTGTCATCCGGATATGCCGAGGCATTTATTATTCTGATTTTTTACAAAAATTAGATAATAAAGTCTTTAAAAAATGTTTTCTGTGGCGGAACACTGAGTTCACCCACGCTAAGTTGTACTCGCTACACGGTCTTTAGACCGGCGAGTTTCTCTTCCCAGGCACTGGGGAAGGGGAAAAGCAAATCAAAAAACAAAAAAGGAAATAACAAGGAGGGAAACTGTTCTATTGAAAGGTGTCGGGTAGGGAAAGGATCACTGGGCGCCTGATTTGGTCCTCCGCATCCTGTTGAGGATGCAGTCAAGTTCGGATTTTATTGTGAAAGGAAGACGCCACCTTGCCGCCGTCTCTAAAGAGATCGTCGTACAGTGGATGGCGTCCCTCCATCTTTGCCCTCTTCTTCTTGCGTGCCACCTTTGCACAATGCCGTGCACGCAGCAGAGGACTGCTAGAAACGCTACGGAGCGCAGGCCGTAACGCAGAAAGGGGAAACGGTAAATATCCTTAGGGTCGCCTACTGGAAGATGGAGGATTGGGTCGATGCGACTCCAGAGTCTATCCAGGGCGACACACTCGAGGGTGAGATGCGGAAAGGGTTCTCTTTCACCGCACTCGACACAGCGGGCATTCACTTTCCCAAGTGTCCAGTGAGACAGGCGTGCTCTGCTTAACAGCCCCAGTGCAGAAATAGCAACGCCGTCTCCTGCCACTTCAACGGAAGTGTGCCGCAATTCCAAAACGGTGGGGGCCACTTCACCTCTTCCGGAGGTATTGCGAACAGCTCTCCCCAACGCGCAAGTCCGTAAGGCGGGACGCTCGGGGTGGCAGCGTCCGTGAGCTCCCGAGTCGTCCACACCTTTAAAAGTTTTTTCCTGCCTCGGATGAGGCAGGACACATCCCACGAAGCCCAATCGTTGCTGCTTCTAGTGTTTTTCAGGGAGGACAGAACGGGGGCAAGAAGGCTGGAAAAAGCCCACAGAAACTTCCGGGGCGTGTTGATAATCTCCTGCAGCGGCTGTCGAGCGTATGGTCCTCGTCGTAGACAGTTGTATTCCGCCTCGCTCGTGACGTTGATCTTAGCCCACGCGGAGGCTGACTGCTGAAGCCAGGCAGTGCAGTTTGCGGGGAGGCAGGATATCCAGGTATTCACCCTCATCAGCGCCACCATCTGGCGCAAATGGTTGCCACAGTTGGAGAAGCTGCGCTGGTAGGTCACGAGGATCGAGGACAATCCTTCGCAGCCGGTCGCTCTTCTGGCGAGAAGCCGTGCCGTTTTGCACCAAGGCGTCATCCATGAGCTAGCCGCAAGGGCCAACTTCCGAAGTGAAATTTGCAGGTCGTTGCGCTCCAATGTAAGGAGGCCCAAGCCACCATCCCTGCGTGGAGCGCACAAGTCCTTCAATCGGACTCGCGACCTCGCTGTGCCCCAAAGGGCAGTCCTCAAGAGGGCTTTGGTCCGTCTCTGTATGATGTGAGAAGCGGGGCAAACAAAAAGTGAGGGGCGAAGGAAAGAGGCCGCGAATGCGTTCCACACCGCGGCCCGCTCCTGCAAGTAGAACTTGCCGTTCCGGAACGGGCCGATCGCCAACTCCACCTTTTGGAGACGGTCGGACCAGGCTTCTACAACGCAGAAGTCCCCCAACGGAACGCCAAGGTACTTGAAGCACCTGCCCGTGGGAATCTCCAAGCGGTTCCAGTCCGGCCGTCCGGCCCACACCGTATTGTTTGAAAGTAGTGGTGATGTTGGAACGATGGAAGATTTCTCTCTGTTCACCTCGAGGCCCGTCAAGCGGCGCAGCAACTAAAAGAAATCTTCGAGCGCGGACTCCGGGGTGGAGCCGGGGAGCAGGAGCAGAAGGTCGTCGGCGTAGGCCGACACGGCTGGCGTGGCGGGACACTAGCTTGGCAGGGTTGCCAGAGTCTCCCTGTATGCCCTCAGCACCAGCTCGAAGTAGATGTTGAAGAGCAAGGGGCTCAGACTGTCACCCTGCCTTATGCCACGTCGAACCGGCACCCCGTACACGTGCGGGCAGCTAAAAAAGATGTTCCTTTGAGCAAAGCGGTAGCAGGAGTGCAGGTAAGCCCGGTTGACGGCCGGAAATCCCAAGCGTTCCAGGAGCTCTGAAGGAGTTCCTGGTCGACGCAATCGAACGCTTTACGGAGATCTACTTCGACCGCAAGGGCACCGGGCGCGTCTCTTCAATGAAGGTCATCCCCTCCCTGGTCAGAAAAGAATCCAGGATTCTCTTGACCTCCCTGGTCTTCGCTTTGTTGCAACTGCCACCATGTACTGGCGAGGAACCGGTTGGCCTCTATCCTTGGTCCGGGAAGAGCGTATCTGTGCTCCGGACTCACCACGGATTCCGGCAACCGTTTTAGTCGTTCATCGCGAAGCTTGGGAAGCAACTTCGCATCCGCATTCACTACTGTGATAAGACGTCATTTGACTACGTTGCGATTGTCTCCTCCTTTCGGCAGAACACGTACTCTAGCTGACCGGAACGATTTCAGGACGTCCCCTTGTTCTCGGATCAGCATTCAAAGCCGATGCACCAGGAAAGCAAGCTCCGCCACGAAGCCCTGGTAGAACTCCGCGGTCAGACCGTCTTCTCCTGGTGCTTTTTTCTTTCTGATCTTTCCGATGGCGGAAAGAATTTCCGCCATTGTAAAAGGCTCCTCCAGATGATGTTTTTGCTCCTCCTGTAACGCGAGGGCGCCTTGCGGTAGCAAGCGCTGCGCCACGGCGCGCTCTGTTGTTCTACACGCGTACAAGGAGGAGTAATAGTCCCGCAGGATGCGGTTTATTCTCGCCGGAGCTGAGCATTCCTGGCCTTGGGCGTCCAGCAAGCTGGCCGACTCGGATTGCCAGGTCTGTCGCTCAGCCCCAGCTTTATTCCTCTCCAGGCTGCGAACGTCGGGATTCCTAGAGTGAAGACCGGGTTGATGGTATGCTCGGTCGTTCCTCAGCCCTTCCCGGAAGCCAGGAAGGAGACGGTTGAGGGGAAATTGGTCGCAGGACTCGCGCACTAAGCTCTTCAAGTCGTCTCAGTCCGCGAGCGACTGCAGATGGAAGCCTTGCAGGAACGAGCGAATATGTTGCTCTGCTGCTGCGAGGTGCAACCAGTCCTCTGGCAAACGCCACGCTGTGGAGTTTTCACCCGGTGACGCCGAAACGTTTATTAAAAAACACTTTACATTTGCGGTACTAGGCACCGCTTCGGCCAATATTTCATGGGACCTGCCAGGAAGCCGGTTCTGAGGCCAGCTTCTCCTTCTCAACAGCGGAGTGGATAGGGGGTAAAAGAAAAAGAAGTATAAATAAAATAACAAAAAGAAACTATTTTGAGGGCCGGGACGGGATCACAGCCCGCTAGAGAAGGGGACCATCCTTTCCAGGATGCCCTCGAGGTCCCTCGTCATAGCTTCCAGATGGGACCAGCCGATCGCCATTCGCAGGTAGCGATCCGCGTGTACGATGGGGTCCCTGTCGCTGCTTTCTCTGTTGGCTGCGCTCCAGGCGGGTACAATCCCTCGGAGACAGCAGAGCGCTGCAAAAGTTGAGGCTAATGGCAGGGCGTCTCGCAAGAAGAGGAGTCTCCGTCTCTGGGGCCGACCGGAATAGGGAGGGTCGTAGCATAACGTTCTTACAAGGGCCGGAGGACAGCGCAGTACACTAACAGATGGGGGAGGGATTCCTTCTCCCCGCACACTGCACAGTTCTGTCCCACGTTCCCGAACGTCCAGTTATGGCGGCGCGCGTTACAGGGAAGACCCCAGTGCAACAACAACAGCGCCGTTTTCTGCCACTCGAGGGGGAGGGTGGAAAAGTCTTTGAACAACGGGGGCCACTCCAGGTCATCCGCCTGGATGCCAAGCAGCTCGCCCCATCTTATTCCATGCGGGTGAACGCTTGGGGTTGCGGCGTCTGCCAGTTCCCTCATTGTCCACCCGCTTAGATCCTTCTCCTTGCCCGCTATCCGGCAAGAGACTTGCCATCTCGGCTTCCGGCTGTTTTGAAGCGCCCTTCGTAGGAAGGGCAGCGCCGTGGCCAGTGGAGTCTTCTCCGCCCAAGTGCTTTTGGCGGGACACACGATCATGTTATGCAGCGTGCAGCGGGTGTAGATGCCGGTGCGCAGGCGGTTGCAGGATTCTCCACTGATGTGTTTCAACTTTGCCCACGTTCCAACTATTTCTTCCAGCCATGCGCAGGAGTTGGCGGGGCTGCAGGCCATCCACCCTTTCTCCTTTGCCAGGGTGGCCATGCGTCCCAGAAGAAGTCCGGATCTTCTTATTTTCCGGCCGGGGCACAGAAGAAAAGACGCAAGTGCTTGAGTCCCGGACACACGTCTGGCAAGAAGGCATGCTGGAACGCAGCAAGGGGTGTTCCACATTTTCGCTGCGATGGCCGAAGTGCGCCACCAAAGCTGTGTTTCCATTCGCTCCATCGTCAGGACGCTAAGACCTCCGTCCCGACGTGGAACGCACAAATCCTTTAAAGGCACACGACACGGGGAAGTGTAGATGCTGATTGCCCAGACTGTGGGCTAAGAGCAACCTTTCCTCACTTGATCGTCGAGTGCGTTGCCCTTCGCGATATGTGGGACCGACTCTCGTCGTTCTTGAACATTCCGCGGGGCGACCCGAAGAACATTTTTCGACTCCTGATGCGGGACGCCTTGCTAGCTTCCGGGTGTGTAGCAGTGCTCTGTTGCATACGCGCAACACTGGACAAGTGGACCGCGTCAAGCAGAGGACATGCCAGTCGGAATGCCATCCACTGGGCAACCATCTCCTTGGAGGAGGCCTGCTGTTGGCGCCGACTAAGAAAACACTTACAGGCACTCGTCCGCATCCGTGACCTATGCAGAGGCCTCCTCACGGCGTACCCTGATTCCTTCCCTTCCCTACCCCCCTTGAAGTACATTGCCCTCCCAGGCGTTTTCTTTTTTTTTGTTTATTTTTGGTTTTCCCTTTGCCAGTGTAGAGGACCTTATCGGCCTTAGGGTCGGTAAGGACAAGTGCCTCAAGACAGTCGGGCCATATGTCCCGACTTGAAAAACAAAAACAACAACTACAACAACAACAAAAAAAAAACAAAAACAAATGATGACTTTATGATGAAATTTTTTTTGTTTATTTTGAAAAATTTTAATAATAAGAGCACTGGCTCACCCGGATGAAAAACCTGCGACGGAAGGAGTGAGGCCCACGTTTCCCCAACCCATGGAGATGGGGTCATGCCCGACCACAAAATCAGCCCCCGCCACGCCGGCAAGGGCTTGGAATAAAGTGGCCGCGGCGGCTCCGCCGGAAGTGGCTGCAGAACTGGAAGCCTACATCAAAGAAGGCTACAACCCAGCCCTGCTGTACAAGGTAGGGAATTTATAGTCACCGCTAACTACGCGGAAATTTGGTAACGCCATCCGTAGGATGGGCATTACAGAGGAGGAGATTCTGTGCTTCTCGGTACGAAGCGGAGGGGAGTTCGCGGAGCTCATCTGCAGAGATGCAGCGCTCACGCACAAATTGCGCTGCACGCCCGTTCCCTTTGAAGAAGGGAATCTTTTCGCACACACGGTGGATCATTCGATAGTGATCCACCTAACAGGAACACCGGTGCGGATGAGCGACGAAGCTATCTGCACTGAAATTAACAAGTTCGCTGAGATTTACGCGATGTGGAAGAAGCCCAACGCCTCCACATATAGAGGCGCATTAAGTGGGCGACTTGATGCTCGCGTAACTCTTCGCGAAAACGTTGAAATTCCCAACAAGCTGAGGATTAACGACGAGCTCATTGATCTCTGGTACGTAGGGAAACAAAAATACTGCGGGCTGTGCAACAAGTTTGGTCATCTCAAAAAGAGATGCCCGGACGCCACATGACCAACGTGCGGCGCTAAGGGTCACACAAGCGTGGTGTGTCCGAAAAACGCCGCTACAACTTCTGAAACCCCTATTTTAAAAGAAGGGAAGAAGGCAGAGAAAAAATCAAACAGCGACCAACAGCCAAACTCAGAAGAAGCCGAACAAAACGAACAGGAGACTCAAAAGGAGACTTCTGAACCAACCGTGGGCGACGAAGGCTGGAAACTAGTCGCAACCAAGAAAACCAAAAATCAAAATTTGAATAACGAAAAACCAAAAAAACCTTTCAATGAGAACGCGAGCAAACCGAAAAAAACCGTGAACGGAGCAAAAAAAATTACGCCGCGCGAAATCATAATGGAATGCCGCGTTAACATCGAGCGCGTTCCGTCGATCGAACGTCGATCGGCAAACGCGACTACCGCAACCGTCGCGAACGCCGCGGAACCGCCGCAGGAATCTTGCGACAAGAACGCGAGCGGCAGCGACGAGAAAAACTTCGCAAAGGCGGCGGAGGTACTCGCGGCCACCTAAATGCAGCCGCGTAAGGCTGCAAAGAAGGCCGTGAGACGTCCGGCGGAAGCCAAAGGACCGGAAACTCTCGAGTCTTAGGCGACAGCCGGAAACGCTCCAACCGTCGCCCTCCCGAAAAGGAAGGCGGGCCGGAAGTCCCGCAACCCTATGCGCGTCGCTTCCACACAGGCTGAGGAAAAGGAAATGCGCTCGGGTAGCGAAGAGGGGATGTCCGCGAGGTCGCGGGATTCCTCCGTGGAAACCGCCCGGTCCGATCTTCCGATCGACCTCAGTCCGGCTGCCGACGTTCCGGTCGTTGCGGAAACGCCGTCCATGAAGGCGGATATCAACCAGCCTCCTCCCGAACAGGAGGCAGCTACACAATCGCCACCACCATCATTAGCATGATGCGTGGAATCGCCTCTTGCTGGCAGCTGCGTATATCCTGTTGCAATGTCAACGGGCTGCGTAGCGAAAGCAAGAGGCGTAGCGTGGCCGAAACCCTGCGATTCTTCGACCTGGAACTTCTCCAAGAGGTTCACGCCCTCAGGGGAGAGGACATCCAGGAGATCGAAAGGCTCACAGGGGGAAGGCTACTCTGGCGATCCGGTGGAGAAAACTCCCGCGGAGTAGCCTTCCTGCTGAAGCCAGCAGTCGCAAAGGCAGTGCACAGTTTTCACCCGGTCAAGCCGGGGCATTTATTTAAAAACTAACAGTATTCGCGGTACAAGGCCCCACTACGGCCAATAGTCCTATGGAGCTGTCTGGTGGTCAGTGCACAGACCGACATAACACTCCACGTCCACGGATGGGGTTAGGGAAAAAACCAAAATAAAAAAAAATACAAAGTAGAAACACTTGTCATTGAGGGGGCCGGGAAAGGTTCACTGTCCGTTTTGTGAAGCTTCCATCCTTTGCAGGATGCCGACAAGGTCCTTCTGCAGATTTCCCAGGTGGGAACAACGGGATGCTAATCGCAGAAAGCGAGCTGCATACTCCACGGCATTCCTTCTGTTAGCATCCGCTGCTTCATCGGATCCACTCCAAGCGGCCACAATACCGCGTACGCAGCAGAGAGCTGCTATAACAGCGGCTGGCTGCAGGGCGTCCGGCACGAAGAGGAGCCAAAAAACGTCTCTGGGAAGACTACCTTCCAAGATCCCTAAGGTGGAACCGAAACGTTCCCACAGGGGCCGGAGGACAGCACACTCAAGTAGAAGGTGCGGGAGGGTTTCCCGCTCCCCGCACAGGGCACAGTTTTCGTTCACACTTCCTTGTGTCCTTCTAGAAAGCGGAGGTGGTTTGGCATTGCTCAGCGATCTGGTTAGCTTGAAGGTTTTCGGTGGTTTTGTCTGGTGTGTAGGAGCACCGGTGTCCCATGGCAGAAATGCCTGACGACACCGCGATGGAAATTGGGGGAGGAGAGGCGACTTGCTCTCCACCACCCATTAAAGTGGGGACGCCCGCTTTCACGGAATCCGGGGCACTTGCACTATCGGAATCGGGAGCAGCCGCCCCTTCGCCACCCTCTCGCCAACGGCGAGGAGTTGGAGTGCCGTCGTTGCTGCACCATCCCCGGCTGCAGTAGCGGAGCAGACTGCCTACAAGAGCAGTCTGCTCAAACCGTTGCTGATCTATAACGTAGGCAGTGTGTTGGACGAGAAAATTACACGCTTCTTTGAAATGGAGCTGCAAAGACTGAATGTGAGGGAGCAACACATCGAGGGCATATCCGTCCTTAGTAGGAGACAGCAAGTTGAGCTGACATGCAAAGAGGCAAGTCTGGCGCAGCGCCTGCTAAACACCCCTATTACGGTGGACGGCCACAGGATATTCCCTGTGACGGAGGACCGCACCGTCGTGGTCCACCTCACGGGCGTATCACTCCGAATGAACAAAACCAGCGTCCATGAGGAGTTATTAAAGCACAGTAGAGTGCACGCGTATTGGGCCAAACCCAAAGTCTCCCAAACGTACGGAAGGCTATTCAGTGGGATGGCCGCTGCCCGCGTCACACAACCGGAGAATGGTGGGTTTCCCCACAAACTAAATATCGGCGAAGAAAAACTCGATGGTTCCTACGTGGGAAAGCCCAAATATTGTGGCCATTGCGATGCTACAGGGCCCATAAAAAAACGGTGCCCTAACATCCAAAGCCACTTATGTGGAAACAAGGGCCACATCCGCAAGGTGTGCCTAAGAAATTCCGTTCCCTCCCGCTACCAAATAGGCAAAAAGGAAACGCGCGGGAGAGACGAATACCATGAAGCAGGCCTTAAGGGGTCAGATCCCAGTCGCTAAGGCATCCCAGCAAACGTCGGTTGAGAGCACTCCCGACGACTGTGGCGAGGGCGAAGGCTGGCAGACGGTACAGCCCAGAAGAAAGCTCTGGAGTCCCGAACGAAGAGCGGGGAAAACAAAAACGCAGCGCGAAAAACCGTGCCGACGAAGAGCGAGGGGGACGCACCGGCAGCCGAGGGGGAAGCCGGCAGCGTGGGAACGGAGGGAGGAATTTTCCCACCCTCCGCCACCGAGCAGCCGGCCACCCCAATGAAGGAGGGGGAGCAGGTAGGGCATTGCCTCCCCCTTCCACCGGTGGAGCCTGCGGAGAAGATAGTCATGGAAGAGGGGGAGCAGACAGCTGAGAACCGCTCCCCCCTGCCGTCCATCGCAGTCGAGAAATCGGCCCACATGGAAGAGGGGAAGCAGGTGCGTGAAGCATGCTCCCTTCAACCGTTGCGTTCCGCCGAGGAATCGGCCCCCATGGAGGTGGGAGAACCGCTGGGCGGTGCCCCCATGCCTCCATCCGTCCCGCCCGACCAGGTGGCGGGAGCCCCATTGCCACTTTCCCAATATTAACACCTGGACTCGCCTGTCGCCGTAGGATCCGCATAGCCTGCTGGAACGTCAACGGGCTGCGCGACGACGGCAACAGGCGGGTTACGGCCGACACCCTGCGCGACTTCGACCTGGCGCACCTGCAGGAGATCCACGTGATCAGCGCGGAGAACGCCCAGGAGATCGAGAGGATCGCAGGGGGTCGTCGGTTTTGGCAATGCGGCGCTCGCAACGCCTGTTGCGTGGCCTTTTTTATGGAGACAGCAGTAGCCGCCTTCGTAAAGGACGTACGCTTCGACAACGACAGTCGGGTTGGCCAGCTCATCCTCAGGTGGTCCGACTTGATCGACCTAGTCGTGACCAATGTGTATGCTCCGAGCAGAGGATACGGGTACAGGGAACGTTCCCGGTTCCTCGAAACCCTGAAGCGCGACTGGCTGACGGATACAAACGTACGCAAAGTGCATCTGATCGGTGGGGATTTCAACATCCGCCTGCTCTCATTTTTGCCTTGCGGGCAAAAAGACGCAGCCAACGAGCTCTGCGCTGCTATGCGCACGCGTAACTTGTTGGGGGACCTACCGGAAATGGTCTAAAGCGTAGACCACGTCTTCCTTGACGCCGACCTGTGCTTACGGGTCGGCAGACGAGGGAAACTTCCGTCGACGCTATCGGACCATTTCCGGTTGATATTCGAGGTTATGCCTCGCGACGAAGGACCACCATCCAGGGCGTGGCGTCTGCCCGGGGACAGGATGCGCATCTTAGGTGCGGCGGAACATCTTTGCCAAGTACTGGGAGGCGTCATCCTCCGGAATCTCCAAGACTGGGACCGCATGAAGGCCTCGGTCCGCGATTTCTGCGAGAAGTTTCCTGACCACCGCCTGCCCCGGGGATTTGGTGTTGCCACACGGATACGCCCTGTGCGTTTATTGAAACTCTACAAAAACGTGGTACGAGGCCCCACTAACGGCCGCACAACACCGGAACTGCTGGGACGCCGGGACGCAGCCCTGCGTGACGCTCTTCGGCAGTGGAGGGGACTTTGGGAGAAAACAAAAAAAGAAAAATAGAATAAAAAAAAACAAAAGTAGTTTGGAGGCAGGGGAAGGGATCACTATGCACTAGGAGGAGGGCTTATCCTTCGCAGGATGCTCTCTAGGTCCTTCTGCGTTTGTCCCAGATGGGGCCATCTGGCAGCTCTTCGCATGAAGCCCACAGCATACGGGATGACTTCCCTCTCGTTGGCATCCACTCCTTCGTCGCAAATGTTCCTCAAGGCCGCTACGATGCCCGGATGCAGCAGAGGGCTGCAAGGGCTGCGGCGGGCTGCAGGGCGTTTCGCACGAAGAGGGACCGAAAAACGTCTCTGGGCGCGCTGCCCATTGGGAGCCCGAGGGTCGTTTCGAACAGTTCCCACAGGGACCGGATGGCAGCACACTCAACTAGAAGGTGAGGGAGCGATTCCCGCTCCCCACACCTGGCACACTCAGGGCTTACACTTCATCGCGTAGTTCTAGGGAGCGGACGTGGTTTGGCATCGCTCCACGGAATGGTTAGTGGGAAGCTTTTCGTTGGTTGTCATGTGTGTGGGAGTACCGGTGTCCCATGGCAGACATGCCTGAGGACACCGCGATGGAAGTTGGAGGAGGAAAAGCGACATGCTCTCCTCCACCAATGAAAGAGAGGGCATCCGCACCCACGGAATCCGGGGCACTTGCCCCATCGGAATCGGGGCAACCGGCCCTTCGCGAGCCTTTTCGCCATTGACGAAGAGTTGGAGTGACGTCGTTGCTGCACCATCCCCGGATGCAGTAGCGGAGCAGACTGCCTACAAGGACAGCGGCTACAAGCCGTCTCTGATCTATAAGCTAGGCAGTGTGTTTGATGAAAAAATTGCACGCTCCTTCGAAATGGAGCTGCAAAGGTTGAACGTGAGGGAGGAAGACCTTTTAGGCCTATCCGTCCTTAGTGGGGGCAAGCGAGTTGAGCTGACATGCAAAGAGGCAAGTCTGGCGCAGCGACTGCCGAACAACCCTATTACGGTGGACGGCCGCAGGATCTTCCGTGTGACGGAGAACCTCTCTGTCGTGGTACACCTCACAGGCGTATCACTCCGAATGGACAAAACGAGCGTTCATGAGGAGTTGTCGAAGCATAGTAGTGTGCACGCGTATTGGGCAAAACCCAATGTCTTCCGAACGTACGGAAGGCTATTTAGTAGGATGGCCGCAGCCTGCGTCACCCTACCAGAGAATGGTGGGCTTCCCCACAAACTGAATATCGGCGAAGAAAAAGTCGATGTTTGGTACGTGGGTAAGCCCAAGTATTGTGGCCATTCCGATGCCACAGGGCATCTAAGAAAGCGGTGCTCTAACATCCAATGCCACTTATGTGGAAATAAGGGCCACATCCTTAAGGTGTGCCCAAGAAGTGAAATCCCGCCCCCATCCGCTGCAAAAAAGGCAAAGGGGAAACGCACTGGAGATACGCATAAACAGAAACAGGCTGTAAACACCCAGATGTTAGTCCCTAAGCCCTCACAGCAAACCTCGTTTAAGAACACTCCCGACGACGATGGTGACGGCGAAGGCTGGCAGACGGTACAGCCACGAAGAAAAACCGGCAGTCCCGAACGAAACGCGTTGAAAACAAAAACGCAGCGCGAACAACCGTACCGCGAAAAGCTCCGCGCGTGTGCGGTAATATTAGAACGTGTGGAGGCACCCGTTGCCGCCGCCGGGACTGCAATCCCTTCCCTCGCGTCCGCCGAAGCCGCGACGATCGATGGTGAACCCACTGGCGAAACAGAGGGGGAACCGCGCGCCGCGCTCGACGCGATCGAGAAGGCCGCATTCCAGCAGGCGGTGGAGGAACTCACGGCTGAACTGCAAGGCCGTGAAAAGAACTCGCGAAAAGCTTTGCGAAGGCCGGCCGCGAGGAGGGCTCCGGAGGCAGGTGAGGCCGATCCGGACGTCAAAACTGCGTCCTCTTCAGCGGAGGCGCCACCAAAAAAGACGGGACATAAGTCTCAGAAACCCAGGAGGCGCATCCGGATCAGAAAAGGAGGCGCATGAATCGGCCACCGAGGGGGAAGCCGCCAGCGTGGGAGGCGAGGGTGGGAATATCTCATTCCCCGACACCGTGCAGCTAGCGACCCCCATGGAGGAGGATGAGCAGGTGAGTGAACCCCAATTTCCTCTGCGAGGCCCCGACGACGAAGCGTCCTCCATGCCCTTAGCACCAACACGAAGTAGATGCTGAAGAGCAAGAAGCTCAGGCTGTCAACCTGCCAGATGCCGCGGCGCACTGGCACGCCGCACACGTGCCGGCCGCCGGAACCAATATTGATATACGCGTCGCGCCAGCAGGAGCGCAGGTAGGACCGGAGCACGCACGGGAAATCCAAGCGTTCCAGAAGCTCCAGAAGGAGATCCTGATCGACGCTGTCGAACGCCTTGTGCGCTCTAGGGCGGACGTGTTTTCTCGGTGCTCCACGTGCCAGGAAGTCTCCCCCAGTGCAAGCGTCGTGTGGTACGGTGGTCGATCAGGCAGCGATGCCTGACGCGACCACCAAGGATGGCCAGAGGGCAGCGGCGACGCCGCCCCCAGAGGCGATGGAGAGCCAGGAAGCGGCGGCAACGTCGCCCCTGGAGGCGATGGAGGTGGGGGCATCCGCCCCCACAGAATCGTTCCCCGCTGCAGCGCGAGCGTGGAGCGCCGTTGTGTCGGCGCCATCGCCTGTAGCCGCGGCGGAATTGTCGGCATATGTAGAGGAGGGGTACAACCCCTCATTGATCTACAAGGTAGGCAATTTACATACTTTAGAGAGCGCGCGCGCCTTCTCGAAGGGCATTCGCGCTCTCGATGTGAAAGAGGAGGAGCTCAGCGCTATGACCATCCGCAGCGGGGGTCAGTACGTTGAGGTCATCTGCAAACATGCAGAGCTGGCCCAAAGACTGCTTAAAACCCCCGTTGTGATGGGGACGCGCAAACTCCTCCCCACTACGGCGGAACGCAGCATGGTGGTCCACCTGTTAGGCGTAACCGCGCGAATGCGCAAAGAACAGGTTCGCGCCGCTTTGGAACAGTTCGCAACGGTCCACGCGCAGTGGACGAAAGTAAGTCCTTCCGAAGACTACACGGGGCTGCAACACGGCCTCACTGCTGCGCGCGTGACCGTTCGGGAGGGCTGCACTCTTCCCCACAAACTGGTGGTCGAAGGCGAAACCGTCGACCTCTGGTATGTTGGGAAGCCGAAATACTGTGGCTTCTGCAATACGTCGGGCCACCTAAAAAAGAGGTGTCCCAATGTGCAGTGCCAAGTATGCGGCACAATAGGCCACACGCGGGAGGTGTGCCCACAAGCAGCAGTGCGGGTGGTTTCCAAGAGAAACCTTGAAAAACGCGCCCGCCTTCTGCAGAAAAGGCTGGCGGGGAAAGCTGCCGCGAAGGCTGTGCCACCCGCGCCCAAGACCCAAGCCGCACCCGAGACCCCGGCAACTAACGCCGAAAAAGTTGAGGGAGCCGGTTAGGAGACTGGGTGGCAAGTGGAGACGGCCAAAAAATCAAAGAAGGAGAGGAGGATGGAAAAGAAAATCGCCTACCAACAGAAGCAGAAAGATTAGGGTGGCGCGATTATTAAACAGTGCACCGTCGTTGACGAACGCGTTCTCGATGTTGCCGAACGCTGCCGGAAAGAACTCGCCGCTTCCGACGACCTCCCCTCTCTTGACACAGTCAACAGCGAAAGGAGCGTGCCCGCGGCGGCGTCCGTCCTCGACACCACCACCGATGACGTAGCCTTCGCGCGAGCCGCGGAGGAGCTGGCAGCCTCGTTGCAGCCAGAACCCTCCAAGGCTGGCAAGATGGCCGTAAGGCGTCCGGCCTCCACTCAGGAGTCCCACACTTCCGACCCCGAGGTGGAGGCCGGAAGCGGAGCCTCCGTTTCCACGGCACCGCACAAGAAGGCTGGACGTAAGTCCACAAAGCCAAGGAAGCTCGTCTCCCCCGTCGAAGGGGAAGAGATGGCTTCCCCAAGCGAGGGTGCCATGAGCGTGGGAACCTCTCGGGACCCGTCGCCCGAGAGACTCCCACGCGCGGACACGGAGGGGATGGATGGGGTGGAGGCCGAACAGGTGCCTCAGGTGCCTGAGAAGGCCGAAACCCCCATGGACATCCCGCCCGCCTCGCAAGAGGAGGGCTCCCCCACACCTTAATCTTCCCAGCAGTAATGCCGGGAATCTCCTCCCGCCGTCGTCGGCGCATCGCCGTTTGGAACGTGAACGGCATGACAGACGCCGGCAGCAGACGAGACATGGCCGCCCTTCTCGAATCCTACGACCTTGCGCTGCAGCAGGAGATCCACGTGATCTCTGCAGAACAAGCGCAAGAGATCGAACGGATCTCCGGAGGGCGGCTATGGTACATGTATGGGAGAGTGAAAAGTTGCGGTGTCGCCTACCTGCTTCAGCCAGCCGTCGAGGCCGCGGCTCGAGGCGTGCGGTTCGACGTTCACGGTCGTGTCGGCCAGCTGACTCTAAGGTGGTCCGACTCGATCGATCTGATCGTCACGAACGTGTACGCACCGAGCGGCAAGGACCTGATGAACAGAAGGGCGAGGAAAGATTTTTTCCTTGCCGTTCGGCGAGACTGGCTGACCGAAGCAGGCGTGCGAAATGCCCATCTGGTTGCAGGCGATTTCAACGTTCGCCTGAAACTAGATGCGCAGAATCCCGAGCGTGACCTGGTCAACGAGGTGTGCATGGCGCTGCACACCTGTAATTTGTTGGCCAGTGCATCGGGGATGGAAGACAGCATTGAACACGTGATTCTTGACGAGAACCTGTGCCCTCGCTTGGGCAGGCGCGGCAAGTTACCGTGCGAGCAGTACGACCATCGCCCGCTAGTTCTCGAGATCCATCCGCGCGACAGGGGCCCCCCCTCGTCAGCGTGGCGTCTCCCAGGGGACCGGCAGAAGCTACTGGACGCGGCGGAACATCCCCGCACGTTCATGCGGAGCTTCAGGCTGCAAACACTCCAGGATTAGGACCGCTTCAAGCGGTCGGTCCAGTAGTTCTGCGACCAGTTCCCTCTGCACCGCCTACCTACGGGTTTTGGGACCGGGGTCCGTAACGAACAAGCCTACCTGCAGGCCCGTCGTTACGCCAGGACCCCCGACATCCGCAGGCTGGTGGAATACAAAGCGGGAGCCGAGAGGCAAGCCTGGCAGTCCGGATCGGCCAGCTTACGGGACGATCAGAACCAGGAGCACTCGGCACATGCCCAAATCCGCTGCCTGCTGCGGAGTTACGACTCCTCCCTGTATGCCAGGGCACCTCCGGAGAGGAACGTCTTACGACTCCTGCTTCCGGAAGGCGCTCCAGCGATCGGGGAGGAGCAGAGAAAGACCCTCGACGAGCCTTTCACGATGGACCAGATCCTCTCGGCCATCGGAAAGCTCAAGACGCGAAAGGCTCCAGGAGAGGACGTTCTGCCCTCGGAGTTTTATCAAACTTTCGCGGCTAGGCTTACCCCCCTGGTACAGCAACTCACCTTGCTGATACGCGAAACAGGTGACGTTCCCGCCTCGTTTCGTTCGGCAAAGGTGCGGCTCCTCCCTAAGGGAGGAGATCTGAGAAGCATGAACAACTGGCGTCCCATCACAATCGTGAATACGGACGCCAAGTTGATAGCCAAGATGTAAGCAGAGCGTCTGGGACGGGTTGCCAACATCTTCATTAGCCCGGAACAGATATATGCTGTTCCCGGGCAAACCATGGAGGCAAAACTGTTCCACGCTTCCACCTGGCTAGAGCTCCAACATGAAAGGAGCTTCGTGCGCAGCCGGAATTCCGGTGCTTGCGCCATAAGGGAGTTGGATGGTCGGGTGGGGGAGGGAGCCCTTGCGGTCGCAATCGACTTGCGGAAAGAATTCGATTGCGTCGACCAGAATCTCCTTCTGGAGCTTCTGGAGCGCTTGGGCTTCCCGGCCTCATTAGTGGCCTATCTGCGCTCCTGCTGGCGCGACGCGCTCATCAATCTTACTTTCAGCGGGCAGACCGTGCACGTCGTGCCGGTGCGGCGTGGGATCCGGCAGGGAGACAGCCTGAGCCCCTTGCTCTTCAGTACCTACTTTGAGTTGGTGCTGAGAGCGTACAGGGGAACTCTGGCGCACCTGCCGCACGACTGTGCCGGTACGCCCGCCGTTTCAGCATACGCAGACTACCTTCTGCTGCTGCTTCCTATGTCCACTCCGGCTGTGGCGGTCGAGGAGTTCTTCGACCTGCTGCATTGGGGACCGGACTTACGGTGAACAGGGCGAAGTCGTCCGTGATGCCAGTTTTTGCGGCGTGGGCAGGGAAGCAGGACTGGGTCCGTTTGGGGATCCCCACGGTGAGGTACTTCAAGTAACTTGGTGTGCCGTTGGGGGACTACTCCCCTGCGGAAGCGTGGTCCGGCTGCCTCCAAAAAGTAGAGACGGCTATCGGCCTGTTCCGAGGCGGCAGGTTTTTCCTGCCTGATCGGGCCGCGGTTTGGAACACGCTTGTGGCTCCTTTCCTCCGCCTCCTGCTTTTTGTTTGCCTTCCTACAGAGAGAATGAAAAAGCGGAAGAAAGGACCTCCTCCGTATCGCCCTTTGAGGCAACGGGAGGGCCCGAGTCCGCCTAAAGGACTTGTGCGTTCCACGTCGGGATGGTGGTCTGGGCTTCCTGACGCTGGAGCGGCTGAAGCTTCAGTTCCAGTTCCGCTTGTCGGCACTCGTTCCAGAGTTGTGGTGAACCTGTTGGTGCTTACCTGCACGTCTCCTTCTCCAGCAAGCCACCGGCAAGACGGGACCGACGTCGTTTCTTGCACTCCGTCGCCGCGTCATCCGATGGGGACTCCACCTACGGAGGGTGGCTGCGCTGTATCCCAAAAACCCAGGATTGCCCACCTGTCGCCCTTTGAACGGTAGTGCCTGGCTGCAGGAAACCGTTCGAACGTGGGGACAGTTCGGCATGCAACGCTCCCAACAGGAACGAAAGTTCCTGTTTGGGGGTTACAGAAGTTGCACGCTTCGCGAGATCCTGGAGGATCCAAAGAAGAGAGCGTGGGCAGAAGAACCCCCTCGCTGCTGCGCTGTCCTCCCTAGTGGAACATCAGGACAGCGATGTTGCGGCGAAGTGGGAGGTTAGAATAAAAATCTCCGGGAAGGAGAAGAAGCAGAGAGAGTGGAAGACGGGCCAGCTAACTGATGCTGCGACCCCGAGTTCGCCTCCCAATGGACTTCGGCGCTGGGGCGCGCTGCTAGATGTTCCCATTGAACATCTGAAGTTGCCCCCGGTGCTCATGAACACTTCCGCCCTTTCCTTAAAATGGCAGAAGTCGGCTCTCCTGTTGCAGAACTGGGGACTCCCCTGCAACTCCCGCCGACGCCACTGGACCTGGGGAGCGGTGGACCCCAATTGCGTCAGGTGTGGGGAACGTAAGTCGCTCTTCCACCTGCTAGTGGATTGTTGCCCTTCGGCCCTTTGGTTTCGCTTTGCCGCGGCCATCGGAATCCCCTGCGGCAACCCCAGGGACGCACTGAAAGCCCTCTTCGTTGCCTACGCCCTTCGGCCTGCGGCCTCGTTGGCAGCTTTGTGCTGCCTACGCAGGATCGTCACCGCTTGGAGCGAGGCTACGGGAGGACAACGCGACCAGGGTGCCTTTTAGCCAGCCTCATAGTTCCTGAGGAGGGCGTCCCGATGGCCCCACCTGGATCCAGTAATACAGAAGGAGCTTGCCGGCATCCTGCAAAGGATGCAACGGCACCACCAGCAACTGTGATCCCTTCCCTTACCCTCCCAACTTTTCTTTTCTTTTTTGTTTTGTTTTTTGTTTTTCCCCTTTCCCCCGGCTGCCGTGGTGGACCGTACCGTTCTGCGAACCGGTGACCTGGCAGGTTCTGTGTTTCTTCGTGCGTGGCTGGAGCAATGGTCCAGCCACCACACGTCTTTGTAAAAGTTTATTTTACAATAAACGCCCCGGCGAAATCCGGGTGAAAATCGAATGCTTTGTGCAAATTGACCGCGACGGCAAAGGCTCCCTACGAGTCCGTCCTTTCTTCTGCATGATGTTCTTGGTCAGAGGGGAGCGCGAGGCTCCCTTGACCATCCTGAGCAACGCTTTGTCGCTACTGCTACGATGACCCGGTCGTCGCTGCTCACGCTGGGCTCGCAATTTTGTTGCGGCGTCGACGTTCGCGCGGCGGCGGGTTGAACAGCTGGCGTGACGTCACATCGCATCCATCCGTCAGCGGAGCGAGTATCGATCGCCGGCACGCGTTTGATGGCCACGCTGCACGCTATGATTGTTGGGCGTGGCGCGACCTTCCCCTTGCCCTTCACCACTTTCGCCTGTGCGGGCGCGGTAGTTTTAATAATTTTTACTTTGCTGGTGACCAGCTGCCAGCCTTCCTCGTCGGCAGTCTTTTCCGAGAGCTCCTGTACCTAGTCCTTTTCCAACTGCGCGACTTTTGTCGTAGCCGACGGCTGATCCCCTTTTGTGGGGCTGATTGCTGTTTTTGCCTTACCTTCCTTCTTTTGCGTAATTTCCGGCGTTGAAGCGACGTTCATCGGGCAGATCACTTTAGTGTGGCCCTTTGCGCCGCACGTTGGGCAAACTGCTTTCGGGCACCGCTTTTTCAAATGCCCGAACGTCTTACAACCTCCACAAATATTAGGTTTCCCCACAAACCAAATGTCGACGAACTTGTCGCCAATTTGGAGCTTGTGGGGAAGCTGTAAGCTTTCTCGAAGCGTCACGAGCGCGCCTACTCGCCCACTAAATGCACCATTCACTCCGAAGGTGTTATGCTTTCTCCACATCGCGAAAACGCTAGCGAATTTTTCGAGTTCAGCGTGGATGGCGTTCTCATCCATCCTCACTGTTGTCCCTGTTAGGTGGACCACAATGGAGTGGTCCACCGTGTGTGGGAGTAAATTCCTGCCATCAAATTGTACGGGCGTGCTGAGCATCTTGTGGGTAAGAGCTGCATCCTTGCAGATGAGCTCCGCCAACTGCCCTCCGCTCCGTATAAAGAGGCAAAGAATTTCATGGTCGGCAATGCCCATCTTTTTGATGGCATTGCCGAACTTTCGCGCCCTTAACGGGGAATATAAATTGCCTACCTTGTACAGGAGGGCCGGATTGTAGCCCTCCTGCATGTAGGATTGTATTTCGGCGGCGACATCGGGCGTTTCCGCCGCTGCCACCGCGCTCCAGGCCCTCGTCATAGTGGCGGGTTCAGAAGAAGTGGTGGAGCGTGATCCCACCTCCTTTGGCTTGGAAGGCGCGGTCTTCCCGCCTCCCTCACCTGAAACTGCGGCGTTCACAGGCATTTCTGCCTGTCAACTGCCGCGAAACACACACGAAACACCAGAGAGAAAAACTGCTTATCCACGGAGCGCACAACAATTGCCTCCGCCGTTCGCCTCCTCCTAAGGCGCTACTAGGCAACCGCATCTGCGGCTGCCTAGCCTAAGCGTCGATGCATTCGGCCTGGGGAAGCGCTGGGTGCCTTGACGATCGTGGTCGATCTCCGCAAGGCGTTCGATTGCATAAATCACGATCTCCTGCTGGAGCTCCTCAAACGTCTCGGTCTACCCGTGCACCTCGTCGCGTATTTGCGCGCTTGCTGGCGCCACGAGCTCATTTCCATTTCTTTCAGCGGCTGCCACGTGTACGGCGTGCAGGAGCGGCGGGGCATCAGGCAGGGCGACAGCCTCAGTCCACTGCTCTTTAGCACCTACTTTGAGTTGGTGCTGAGGGCGTACAGGCTGACGCTGGCCAACCTGCCGAGCTCTTGTCCAGGAACGCCGTCCGTGGCGGCCTATGCTAACGACTTTCTTCTACTCTTACCCATGACCACACCGGTGTCCAGTCTTGAGGATTTCTTAAAGCTGATACGCCGGGGAGCGGGCATGAACGTAAACCGGAGCAAGAGCGTGATCGTACCTATTGGTGCGGCGTGGCAGGGGCAGTTCGACTGGATCCGCCTGGAGTTTCCAACCGCTTCCTCCATGCAATATCTACGCGTTCCGCTAGGGAACATCAGACCAGTGGAAGTGTGGTCGGAGTGCCTTCGGAAGGCTTTGAATGCCCTGTGCCCGTTCCACCATGGCAGGTTCGTCCTGCCGGAGCGGGCCACGATATGGAACAGCTTCGTTGCCTCCCTTTTGCGCCCTTTTCTTTTTGTTTGCCCGCCTCCCTACTCGGCCAAGCTTCAGGAGCACAGCCTGTTCAGGAACGCTCTGTGGGGACCTGCGAGGTCCAGGATACGCCTCAAAGACTTAACGGCTTCGCGTCGGGATGCTATCTTAGGCAAGCTGACGCAGGAGAGAATCGAGCTGCAGGTGCAGCTTCGAATGTTGGCCCTGTGCGCCAACCTTTGGTCCACTCCGTGGTGCGTTCCTGCGCGCCTGCTTCTGCGGCGCTGCACAGGCAGCGATGGACTACTGTCGCTGCGGCCGCCCACGGAGCGCCCCACGAGAAGCTTCGGTTTCCCCCTGAAACCGCTGTACCGGCTCCTGGAAGCCCAGGAATGGATGTCCTGCCGCCCAACGAACTTTCAAGCCTGGCAGCAGGAACCGTTGCATGGCTGGGCAAAGCATCAGGATGTTTTCCTCCTGGAACTCCGTTGCGCTCACCTCTCCCCGTACTGCACGGTGGATGAGGTGTGCAACAGCCAGGAGAAGTGGACCCGCCTGGCCGTCACCCCCCTCGAAGACGCACTGTCAGCCCTCAGGGCAAGAGATGACAGCCTGGAACCGGCGAGATGGGAATTCGCCTGCACCTTTGCAGGAACAACACGACCTAATGGTGGCTGAAAGACTTGCGAGCTGGCAGACGCCGCCACGCCTCGCCTCATCTCGAAGGGACTTCTTCGGTGGAGGGAACACTTGAGTGTGCCCCATGAAGAACTTGTGGTCCCTCTCTCCTGTTTGAACACTTCGGTGTTCCCCCTCTCGTGGAAGCAGGACGTCATCATGCTGGTGCATTGGGATTTTCTCTCCAACCAGCTGACGAACTGTGTTTCCGGGGGAGTTGTCTCCCCAAACTGTAAGCGGTGTGGGGAAGTGGTAACGCTCCCGCACCTCCACCTGGACTGCGGTGCTCTTCTAGGACTCTGGCGGAGGCTGGTTTCAGCTTTCCTGAACCAGGGGGACACCGCGAGGGACTTGAAGCGTCGCTTCTTCTCGCCAGGCGGCCTGTCTTGGGTGCTGTCGTTGCAACCGTGTGTTGCACCCGCAACATCGTAAAGGCCCATAGTGAGTTGGAGAAGCTGGCCATCGTTCGTCAGCCCACGGCATTAGCCACTACAAACATGTTGTCGGCTGGCGAGTGGGCTTATCTGCTACAGGGCGTAAGGAGAGAGATGACCGTCATCCATCGCCGGTTTTGAAAGAAGGAACGGACTCAATAAAGACCCCTGTCTCCTGCCCTCCATATTTTAATTTTTTTATAGTAGTGTATTTGTGGTCCCTTCCCTCCCGTTCCGGACTTTCGGCATACCGACCTGCGTGTCGGGGATCCCACCTCCTTCGTCTCTTGTTTTCCCCTTTGTCCAGGAACACTGTTCCCGGATAGTTTACAATAAACGCCCCGGCGCACTTGGGTGATAAACAGCCGACCCCCCGCGATCGTCTCTATTTCCTGGGCGTCTCCCGCGGTGATAACGTGGATCTCCTGCAGCAGGGCCAGGTCGAAGTCACGCAGGGTGCCGGCCGTATCTCGTCTGTTGCCGTCGTCGCGCAGCCCGTTTACGTTCCAACTGGCCACGCGGATCCTAGGGCGACAGGCGAGCCCAGGTTTTATTCCTGGGAAATTGGTTCTGCAGCGTCCGCCACCTGTTAGGGCGGGACGATAGGTGGAGGGGGAGGGTCAGGTGCTGGAGGCACCTGGTCCCCCTCTTCCATGGGTAACGGCGCGTCAGCCGGTTCACCCTTAGGTGGGGTCGTGCCTCCCTGTTCTCCCTGCTCCATGAGCATGGCCTGCTCGACGGCTTCCGTACGTGGGAATTTCAACTCCTGGTTTCTCACGCTGGCGTCAGCTTCCGGCTTCTCGTCCTCGCTCGTGGAGGGGAGGCGCCTCCTCGGTTTTTGGGACTTCCGTCCCGTCTTCCGGGTGGGTGCCTTTGAGGAGTGGGATGCACTTCCGGCCCCCAGGTCGTACACACTTTCGGGGTCCTTCTTGGGCGGAGCAGCCCTGCGCACTGCATTGCGTGAGGGGTTCTCACGCACGCCCAGAGTGACCGCGAGCTCCTCCGCTGCCTTCCCGAAGGCGGCGTCCTCGCCGTCGGAGTGCGCGTCGCCCGGCTCACCCTCTGTTTACACAGTGGGTTCGTCGTCCCGAACCTCGGGCGCGGCGGAAACGGCGAGGGGAGGCTCGTCGCCCCGGGTGGCAACCTCAGGAACGCTTACGCGATTCAGTGCTACCGAGCACTCCTGGAGTTTTTTTGACAGCCGCGCGGCTTTATTCTTTTTGCTGGCCGTGTTCGTTTTCTCCGTTTTCTTTAGTGGTTCTTTCACCACTTGTTCCTCCTTCCTGGCCTTTATCAGTTGCCTTCCCTCTTCCACTCCCGCGTCTTCCGCGGTTTCATCCAATGACGCCTGGGTGAGAGGAAGAGGAGATGGCGGCTCGGGCCGGCCAGTTTCTCGCTTAGGTCTTTTGACCTTGTTGATTTTTTTGGCCTGCGCCTTTTTGGCAGCAGGTGGCAACGGGGTAGGGCGTTTAGGGCACACACGACGCACGTGTCCCTTAACCCCGCACAAGTGGCACTCAATGTTCGGGCAACGCTTGCGCAAGTGCCCTACTGCATTGCAGTAGTCACAATAGCGGGGTTTCCCCACGTACCAGAGGTCGACGGATTCTTTCGCGACTTCCAGTTTGTGAGGCAACCTAGCACTTTCATTGACAGTGACATGCGCTGCAGCCTGGCCTCCAAAATGGCTAGAAAGCCTTCGAAGATGGTGGGCTTTGGCCATAACGCGTGTACATCTCCGTATTTCATCAATTCGTAATTCACCGCCGAGCGCGTCATCCGATTTGTGATTCCGGTTAGATGGACCACTACGAAGCGGTCCATGATAACCGGTAGGATTTTCCGGCCATCCACATTCAGCGGGGTGTTCATCAGGCGCTGTGCTAAGGCTACATCTTTGCAGACGACCTCCACGCGCTGCCCCTCGCTGAGTACGGCGAGGCCGTCAAGATCCTCTTCTCTTACAGGAACGTCCTGTAGTGCCTTACTGAAGGCTTGGGCGGTGCGACCATCAAACAGGGGTCCTATTTTGAAAACCAGAGATGGTGTTATATCCTGATGCCCTGTAAGCCGCTTGCTCCGCCTAGGTTTCCGCGCTCGGCGCGGCCACCATGGTGCTCCACTTCCTCGGCGTTGGCGAAGATGATTCCGAAACGGATGCCCCTTATCCAGTAAGCCGTCGGGAAGGACTATCCTTTCTCACGCCTACCTTTATCGTGGTGTCCTCTGGCAGCGATGCCATCGGACACCAACGATGTGAAAAAACACACACTTTCCAAGAAGAAACCGCTTCCCGGTACTTGTTGACGGAGAAACCGAAAAACACGTCCTTCCGTAACGAAAGGGCGTATTTGCACGCCCATCGTTTTTCGAGGACCCCTGACATCCGTCGCTTGACAGAGTACAAAGCCGAGGCCGAGCGTCAAGCCTGGCAATCCAAGCCGCCCAGCGTGCTGGACGACCTACACCAGGAATACTCGGACCCGGCATGGATACGTCGCTTCGTGCGTTAATTTTACTTCTCCCTTCACGCCAGGGTACCTGCGGAGTGGGACGTGTCGCGGAGCTTTCTCCCAAATGGAGCCTTGGCCATAGGGAAGGGAGAGAAAGAAAGCTTCGACGAGCCTTTTACGACCGGAGAAATCATCACCGCTATTAAAAAGCTTAAGAGGCGTAAGGCGCCAGGGTAGGACGGCCTGCCGGCGGAGTTCTTAAAGAGCTTCGCGTCAGATCTGACCCCCCTGGTGCTCCAATTGACACGGCTGATACGAAACGAAGGCGATGTTCCCGCCTCGTTTTGGTAAGCCAGAGTGAGGCTCCGTCCTAAGGGAGGAGACCTTAGGAAATTGAGCAACTAACGTTCGATCACGATTGTGAACACGGACGCCAAGTTGCTGGCTGGACTGTGGGCTGCGCGGCTGGGACAGATGGAATTCCCGGTGCGCATCAAGCCCATTTTGTGTTAAAGCTCTAGCCAGGTGGAAGAGTGGAACAGGTTCGCCTCTCTTCTCCGCCTCGGAACAGCATACGTCTTTTCCGGGCTGATGGACGCGTTTGCAACCCGTTCCAAGCGCTCAGCCCAAACCTTAGCTATCAACGTGGCATCCGCATTCACTATTGTGATGAAACGCCAGTTGTTCATGCCCCTCAGATATCCTTCCTTAGGGAGAAGCCGCACCTTTGCCGAACGAAACGAGGCGAGAACGTCACCTGTATCGCGTATCAGCAAGGTGAGTTGATGTACCAGGGGGGTAAGCTCAGCCGCGAAAGTCTGATAAAACTCCGCGGACAGGCCGTCCTCCCGTGGAGCCTTTCGTCTCTTGAGCTTTCCGATGGCCGAGATGATCTCGCCCATCGTAAAAGACTCGTCGAGGGACTTTTTCTCCTCTTCCCCGATCGCAGGAGCGCCTTCCGGAAGCAGGATTCGTGAGAAATCCCGCTCGGAAGGCGTTCTTGCGTACAGGGAGGAGTAAAAACGCCGCAGCAAACCGCGGATCTGAGCGGGTGCCGAATGCTCCTGGCCCTGATCGCCCAGCAAGCTGGCCGATCCTGACTGCCAGGCTTGCCTCTCGGCACCCGCTTTGTATTCCGCCAGCCTGCAAATGTCGGGGGTCCTGGCGTAACGACGAGCCTGCAGATAGGCTCGTTCGTTACGTACCCAGTCCCCAAATCCCGAAGGTAGGCGGTGCTGAGGGAACTGGTCGCAGAACTTCTGGACCGACCGTTTGAAACGATCCCAATCCTGAAGTGTCTGCATCCTAAAGCTCCGTATAAACGTGCGGAGATGTTCCATCGCGTCCGGGAGCTTCAGCCAGTCCCTTGGCAAACGCCACGCTGACGAGAGGGGGCCCCTGTCGCGCGGATGGATTTCAATCACGATTGGTCGATGGTCGGACAACTCGCACGGCACCTTGCAGCGCCTGCCCACACGAGTGCACAGGTGCTTCTCAAGGAACACGTGATCGACGTTCTTCTCCATCCCTGGTACACTGGCCAACAAATTACAAGTGTGCACCGCCGCGCACACCTCGTTGACCAGGTCCCGCTCGTGATTCGGCCATCCGGTTTCAGACGAACGTTGAAATCGCCTGCAACCAGATGAGCATTCCGCACGCCTGCCTTGGTCAACCAGTCGCGATGGAAGGCAAGGACAAATTCTTTCCTGGCCCTCCTGTTCGTCAGGTCCGCTCCGCTCGGGGCGTACACGTTCATAACGATCAGGTCGATCGAGTCGGGCCAGCTGAGAGTCAGCTGGCCGACACGACCGTGATCGTTGCACCGCACGCCCCGAGCCGCGGCCTCGACGGCTGGCCGAAGCAGGTAGGCGACACCGCAACTTTTCGCTATCTGACTTCTGTACCATAGCCGCCCTCCGGAGATGCGTTCGATCTCCTGCGCTCGTACAGTGCAGAGGTGTTCACGCGTCTATCAGCGTTAACGATCGGGCATCTTTGTGCCTGTGTTTTCGCTCGCACTTGTATATTCTAGTGCAATCTGCAAAGTAGCATAGTGCTACAAGTCCAGTACACAGGAGAGTGTGAAGGAGCAAGCCACTGGATGCACTTCAACTGTACTTGAAGTGGCCGCATCTTCCGTAATGGTTTCCTCACCCCCGATAAGGAGTTACGCCGCCGTTACCTCCCAAAGACCAGAACCCTGCGATGCGGAGTTCCAGGCATATGTGTCATCTGGAAACATGCCTGCACTCCGTTATAAGATCAGTGGGCCCCTTAACGGGAGGATCAAGCGTGAGCTCAATGATGAGCTCGTCCGGATTGGCGTTCGCGAGGAGGAACTCCTTGCCATAATGCCTGCTGGCAGGATGGAATATACGAAGATTCGGTGCAAGAACGCAGCATTCGTGCAGCGCCTTCTCCGTACGCCGTTGACCATCAATTGCAAGGTAGTCCTTCCTACCGCGATGGAAGACTCTTTTCTCGTTCAATTGTGCGACATCGAACCGGAAATCTCCGACCGCGATGTCGTAAGCGTGCTGCCGATGTTCGCCACCGTGCACGCCCTGTGGAGGAGGCCGAACCCTTCGAAAGATTTCTCCTTTCTCCACATCGGACAAGCCTCCGCGCGGATCACCGTCGCCAACAGGCGTGTTGTGCCTGAGCAGCTGCAGGTGAACGGCACGGTCGTTCACCTGTGTTTCATAGGTTAGACTCGCGCGTGAGTGCAGTGCGGCAATGATGAGCACCTAATCAAAGGGTGCCCATCTCCGAGATGCCGCTATTGCAAAGATTCCGGGCACGAAATGAAAAAGTGCCCTGTACTTGCAAGAAAAGCAGCCGAAGCGGAAATTCGTCGGGTTCAAGAGACCACTGCACCAAAAGCCGCAGTGGCAAATAAAAAACGTCGTCCGCAGAAACTCGGAAAAAGCCACGAGCGATCCGCGGATAAAAAGAAAGCATCCCCGCCCGCAATGCCTAGAAAGGGGAAAGTCACGGCGGGGAAGCCAATTAAAAAGGGGCGCGTGGGTTTGCCGCGTGCCGTGCCCTCCCTCGCTGCCAAACTTGCAGGCACCTTTCCGAGCCAGGAACCAGCAAATCTCCGTAACACCCTGGAGGGAAAGGTAGGCAAACAGGATGATCGCAACAGTGCGAAGACTTCTTGCTTCGTTCCGTTGTCCCTTCGGAGTTCCGGACAGCCCCACTGCAGCGCAGGCCCCTCTGCAAAGGCTACGAAATCCGTAAAAAGCAGCGTTGCGACAAGGAAAACACACTGCGTGCAGGCGCCTCATCGCCCACTCGGCAGTTTTCCCCAAGTCCTATGAGGGGAGGTGTAAATTTATTTTTCTAAAATTTTTCTATAAAAACATTCACACTACAATCTCATCCATACCATTTGCACATTTTTTTTTTTACCACTATGAAGTCCTTGGGTTCTCACAAGTTCTGCACTAAGGATGGGTTTTTAGATGTTTGCTCCCGGGAGTCGTTCTCTATCCTCTTCAGGATGAATCGATACCTCCAGGCTTGGATTTTTCCGCAATTCCTAATCCCGATTTCCCTCTTCAGGAGCCCTTGTAGAATCTCCATCTGTGTTGCGACTCTCCTGGATATTCTCTTACTTCTCCACCGCACAAGTATGGCGGTGATGAAGAGAGCGATGGTCATCGTCACCATGGGATTGTAACGGAACATTACCATCCCCCTGAAACATCCCGGCGAAGATCTCCATTACGGACCTGGTGGTGAGTCCCATGATCCTTTTCAGGATCAGCCAGTCATGAAGCAATGTGGGACACGTCAAGACGTGAAGTCTCGTGTCGATGTCTCCACATGCTGTGCAGTCTCGATCTTCCCTTATTGCGGTGTAGTGCTGCAATCGGGACCCACTCTGGATTCCTGCATGATAAAATATCAGGATGTCATCCTGGGTGCCCGGTGGAAGGTCACTCCTACAGAGCGTCGTGCCAATCGCTAACAGGTTGATCCGGTCCCTCCCGTAGCGAATGGCGGCTTCCTGCAGGGCACTAATATCACTGTGTTCTTCTTGAATTATTCTTCGGAGGTTTGTTTTGTTAACCATGGACCACGCAAAGTCGTTGTGGTTGAACCACACTTCGCGAGTCATGTGGGTAAACCTTCCTAACACCATCTCTATATACCTAAGTATACGAGTGTGATGTAGGTACATTCCTCGTTCCCACTCCTGGATTCGTTCAAGGGTAGCTCTGGACCGCTGCTGGATCCAGCTTCTCGTGTCCGGCGGGACAGGAAGCATCCAAGGGATCACCAGGATGGACTCGTCCTGCCAGAGTTCGCTACTTCTCGGCACGATCTCGATTTTTTGCTTTCGCACCTGCCGTTGCTTCCTCGTCCAGGTTGGGTCGATTTTTTTCCATTCGCCTGCTCGGCCTAGCAGCGCAGTCATCAGGCCTTTCTAGTTGTTTAACAAGAACGCGTAGGCTCTGTGTGCAGCATACGGCCAGTCAACCCAGTGAGTGGCAATGTCCAGGATGTGTCGCGTATCCATGATTTCTATGGAGTGTGCAAGCGAATTCATCGCGGAACTGTCTTCTTTCCTGGGACGACACAGGGGTTTTAGGCGGACTCTTGGGCGATAGTGGCCCCACAGTGTTTTCCTCTGCAGCTTGTCGAACTCCCTCGTGGTGTCCTTGTTCATCCTCGCGAAGGCCGCCCCGAAGAGCACTTTTGGAAGGAGTACTCCGTTTTATATGTTGGCCTTGCGCTTCATTCCAAGGTCAGTTCGGGTGTACTTGGCAGCTTCCTTGGCCGTTTTCCCTAGGATCTCGGTCCACAATAGCTTCGACACGGAGACGTCTCCAATGTAGACACCCAGGTACTTAGCCTTGTCCACCGTTCGGAATCCTCTCCCCGCTAGAGCGGAAAGATCGAGGATTCCAACGGGCAAGAGTTGGCTTTTCTGAGCGTTGATCTTTTGACCCAGGCATTGATCCATCAGGTCTACCACATCCAGAAACGCTTGTTGATTTCTCTCTACCTTGATAAAGGAGAGTAGATCATCAGCGTATGCCAGATGGGTAGACGCTAGCCATCGATTTTTATGCCTTGGAGTCGTCCGCTTTTCTCGATAAAGGACGACAACGCCTCCATGTAGATGAAGAACAGCATCGGACTAAGCGAATCGGAATGTCGGACTCCCCGTTCCATCCGGATTGCTGCCGTCTCCTGGCCGTTGATTTTGATTCGGCAGCACTGGTTCTGGAGTACCACCCTCACGAAGTTGCTGAAGTGTTCCGGAAGGCCTAGCTTCTCCAAAACCTTCAGCAGCATCCCATGGCCGATGGAGTCGAAAGCCTTCTCCATGTCAGTGAACACAAGCGCCACGTTCTCGCCGACGTATCGGCTGAGTCCGACGGTGGCCTTGGCACACTTGACATTGTCCGACATGTGACGTCCAGGGACTGCACACGTTTGGACATGAGAGATGAGCTTCGTCATGACCTTGCCTAAGCGGTTGGACAAGATCTTCGCCAACCACTTGGCATCCGAGTTCAGGATCGAGATTGGCATCCATTGAGCGACCTGCGTGAGGTCGTTTCCCTTTAACAACAATCTCATCCGACTCTCGTAGAACGACTGTGGAAGTCTTGTTTCTTCGCGGATGCAGAGGGTCAAGTGGTGGAGCAAACACAGGTAGGCATGCAGGTACCGCTGATAGTGAGTGATGGGTACGCTGAAAGGGCCCGCTGCCGCGTCCTTGCGTAGTTGACCAAACGCAGTCTTCACCTCGTCTTCGGAGAATTCCGCCTCCAGTCTGTTCAGCTGGAGATCGTCGGTCCTCTTCTCGGGGTAGCTCAGAAAGGCCTGTTGGTTAGAGCGACAGAGATGTTGTCGCGTAAAGTGTTCCGTGTAATGCCTGTGAAAGGCATCCACGATGTCCTCAGACGACTGTCGCTTTTGACCGTCGTACTGGATGCAGAAGATATCTGTTGCCAGATTTCTATTCTCCAGCACGCCGACTTCCCCTTTGATGTTCTTGAAGACGTACCGACCCTCGTACTGAACAAAGTACTTTGAGAGTGAGCGATCTTGGAGGTTCAGCTCCCGGTACGCCTCCTGCCTCAAGCGCCTATCTCCGAACTGCATGTTTGCAAACAGGTGTATCCTGTGTTTCAGGCTGTCCCAGTCGGCGACTCTTCGGATTGTTGTTTCCTTCAGAATTGTCTCCAGGACAGCCAGATGTCCGGGATGGGTGTCGAACTAGGCGGCCTTGCTGATGAGCGCCGCCCTGGTTCCTTGCCTCCGTCGAAGGATTCTCCGTTCTTAGGGAAGACCGCACCAGGGGGTGATCAGACACCGTGGTAATAATGTCTCGAAAACCCTGGATGCGATTCCCAAGTTCGGTGCTGTGCAGGACGTGGTCGATCGGCTTGTGACTTGCAGTTTGCCACACCAGTCCGAACTCTTCGGATAACCGCCGATACGCCGTCCTTCCTCTGGCGTCTTCGTAGTGAGAGATCTCATCCAATATGTTGAGATAGCCAGCAACAATCACGACTTCCTTGAAAGCAACCTTTTCACGGAGTGCTGCATGCAGCGCCTCCGCACAACGATGTTTTAGCCTGTGCGGCCCGTACACGTTCAACAGGATGAGGTGAACAGTAGCGGACCAGGCCAGTCGCACGCCGATGATTCGTCCGGGCTGGGGACAGAACACTTCCAGAATAGTGGGGGCTAAGTGGTTCTTGATTAGGACCGCCACACCCTGCGTGTTCCGTTCTCCCTCGCTGACAAGCATCTGCCCGTTTAATCGCCGTTCCATTTGGTGACGAATCTCGAGACCCATCTTGTGGGTCTCCTGCAGGCACACTATGTGTTGTTGTGCGATGGTCCGCACAATCCTTTTTTTTTTTCCCTGCTCGACCACACCGTTCACATTCCAGGAGGCGATGGTTAGCCTCCTGGTTGTCGATAGGGAAGAGGCCATAAAAGGGGAAGTCGTATTTCTTGGCCCTCCTGAGCTTCTTCTGTCTGAGAGAACGTGCTCTTCCAGACAATGAAGAAGCAGCGGGCTTCTCGCTGCCGGCGTCACTCTCTGCTCCGGTGAGGTTGGTTACTTCCGCCTCCTCCGTAGAGTGTTCCGCTCGCGCGATCAATTTTCGAGATAGCGCCTCTATCTCGACCTTGGCGCAGAAGTTCGCCTTTACGTCGAGAAGCTGTTCCTCTAGCTTTTCGCGCTCGGTGACCTCCACAACCTTTTTGACCTTCTCCTGTGCATTGCAGATCTTCTGCAAGATTTTCTCCTGCTGGGGACCGCTCTGCACCTCTAGGACTTCATTAGCCAGTGATGCCAGCTCCTCCGTAGATTGCAGAGCCTTCTGCGACACAAGAGTGGCTTCGGCTATTTCTTTTTCCGCGCCTTTCTTCGCTACCTCCATCTTCTCGCCTTCTTGCTCTTCACCTTCCAGGATAAGAGGGGTTTCTTGCTCCTTGACGAGCGTCCTCCTCTTTCCTTTCTTCCCTACCTGTATGAAGCCGTCTTCCGATACCGGGACGGCTTCTTTCACCTTCTTCGGCCTTGCTGCCTTTTGAGGATGTTCCGCCTCCTTAGTGTTTCTCTCTCTCACGGGACAGAGACAACGAATCCTTCTGCAGTTCGCAAACTCCGGACAGCTCCATTTGACATGTCCGTGTTTCTTGCAGAAGAAGCACACCTCCGGCTGCGGGCAGTTTCGGACTTGATGTCCTACTTTGCCGCAGCGGAAACAACGACACGTTGGGCAAGCGCCGGCCCTGTGGCCGAACTGCTTGCACCCGGTTTAGAATATCGGCTGTTGCCGGTAACGCACGTTCACTCCCTGGGATTGTTCGTCAAGAACGGCTAATCCAGGGATCACAGCTCCCTCTTTCAACTTCATTTTGGCGATCATGTCGCCAGAAAATATATTTCCAGAGAAGTTCTGGAATTCAAGGTCCAGAACTTCCCCATACTGCTCCAAAAATTTCCACACCGTTAGTTGCGGTGTGAGGATGGAGATGCCGTTCAGAAAGACGGTTGTGTATGGCATCTCGCCAACACCACAAACCATCCTCCCTTGTATATTGATCCCCTTCTGGATCAATCGCTCTCTAATATTTTCACAGTCTGTGAAGACTGTGAACCCATTATTTGCCGGTAAGATCGCCTGTATGCGATCAAAATTGATATCCGTTTTATCGAGGCACAGATACACCTCCCTGATATCATTAAATTTCATCAGCCCAGTCTTGAAAATGATAAGCTTTACATTCGGCCTTAATTTTACGATTGGCCGATCCACCTTTTCGCCTTTGCCGCATAGCGGCTTCCCGAATTTTCTTGGTGGGTGGACGCTCTCTTGTCCAGCCGCCACCGACTTATAGGAAAAGGGCTGCGACGCCGCAGCGGAACAAGATGGCGTCTCGCCCTTAGCCGCATGGACGCCCGCGGGTCCTGCCTGGTACGCCGCCGCCGCAAACGAAACCCTCGACGTCGCCACCATTGCCCCCGCGGGCGGCACCCTCGGCATCGCCGACGCAGGCGCGACCTTCCCCGCCGCGGGCACGACCTCCGCCGTCATCGCCGCGGGCACGACCCTTGGCATCGCCGCTGCCAGCGTAGCAAAGCCCGCCGCGGGCGCGATCCTCGGCATGCCAGCCACCGCCTCGCCGTTGCCGCACGTTACCTCCATGGCTTCCATGAAGGACGACGGTCTCTCCGCTCTTCCTCTAGGTGCCTGCATCCTGGCAGCTGATCTTGCTGCACGGGACGACTGCAGGTCTTCCGCCGTGATCTCCTTGGCGTTTCTTTTGTAGTTTCGTCTGGAAACTGTCCATCTCTGGGCACACACGAGCACAATCAACTGATTAGGTCGTCGTGCGCACAACACTTCCAGCCGAGAAGCAAGTTCACCGAATCGGCAGGACAGGAGCAATCTCCCGACTGTCAAGTAGGTGACTCCGTTGTTGTTTTTTAAAGGCGTAGCGAAAGCTGCGCCCCTAGAGAACGCAGCGAAAATCCCGGAGGTTTCCGCAACTGCTGTCGCGGAAGCCACCGAAAATCGCGAAGGCGAATGGAAGGTTGTGGAGAGGAGGAAAGAAAAATCTTCCAAAAAAGCTTCGCAACATCCATTTGTGATCTCTTCCAAAGGAAAAAGCAGTCGCGCGAAAACGAAAACACGCGCGCCTTGTTACTCTTCCCAGGAAAAAGCCAGCGCCTTCATCGCGTGCAAGTCCGCTTCTCTGACCGCCGAGAAGTCCTTTACGGTGCAATCGGACGGACGCAAGCGCACGTCGATCGTGCGAGCATCAGACTCTGCAAAGGAGTCCGATAGCGTAGCTCAACGACGCGTTACTCGCGCGGGAGCGAGCGCCCGCAGAGCTGAAGCCCTGAGGCGTGACACACTTGCCGCGGAAGGGCGAGTGCTCATCCCGGAACTGCAGTAAGAAAACGTGTTTTTTCGGTGCTGTCGAAAACCTTTTTTTTATTTGCGAGTGTTTGCAGTATTTTGTGGAGCGGTTGTTCATGGGCAGCAATGCCCGAGGACACCGCCAACACGGCGGAGGGGGGCCAGCAAGCCTCGTCCTCCCAACCAACTCAGAGTAGGTGCTGAAGCCCAGGGGACTGAAGCTATCTCCCTGCCTATGCGGCGCCGTACCGGCACACCATACACCTTGTGACCGCTGAAAGAGACGGTAATCATCGAATTTCGCGAGCAAGAGCGCAGGTAGGAAATCAGGGAGGGTGGCAAGCCTATGCGACCCAGGAGCTCCAAGAAGAGTTCCTGGTTCTACACAGTCGAACGCCTTGTAGAGATCGACTGCGAGCGCTAAGGTCTCCTTTCCCGCCCGGGGGTCCCTTCCCAGCCCGGCTGGCGGCACCAATGTGGGTTTGCCGACTATCCCTATCCCTTTCTTCTTTCTTCTTTGCAGGTGCACCCATGTGCTTGCGAGGAAGAGGTTGGCATCCATTCTTCGCCCGGCAACAGCATAAGTCTGCTCCGTGCTAATTACGGATTCTGCCACCTGCCCCAGACGCGAAGCGCATAGCCCTGCTATCTGCTTGGCGTCCGTATTCACCATCGTGATCGGACGCCAGTGCTTTAAATCCTTGAGATTTCCCCCTTTCGGAAAGAGCCTCACTCTGGCTGACCGAAACGTGGCGGGAACAACGCCTTCGTCACGGATCACCCTGATCAACTTAAGCAGCAGGGGTGCCAGCTCTTCCGCCTAGCTCTGAAAAAACTCCGCGGGCAAGCCGTCTTCCCCTGGAGCTTTCCACCTCTTGATCCTTTTGATACCGTCGAGAGTTTCGCCGGTGGTAAAAGGCTCAACGAGGCTTTCGATCTCCTCCTCCCCTATTGCAGGGGCGCCATCCGGAATCAAGCGTCCAGAGTCGTTTCGATCCAAGAGCTCCCTGGCGTAAAGGGAGAAATAGAAACTCCGCATGAGATGCCGTACCGACGCCGGGAACCAACATTCCCGGCCCTGGTCGCCGAGCAAGCTGGCCGACCCGGATTGCCAGGCTTGGCGTTCGGCCCCGGCTCGGTACTCGGCCAGGCGACGGACATTAGGGGTTCTCTCGTAATTACAAGCCTGTGAATAGGCCCGATGGTTGCAAGGACCCTCGCCGAATTTGGGGGGCAGGCGGTCCAGGGGGAAGTGCTTGCAGAACTCCCGGACTGATTCCTTAAAAAGGTCCCAGTCCTGGAGATTCCGGAGCGTCGAGCGGACGTGTCTTTTCAAGGCTCCTGAGTTTCATTTCCGTTGGTGCTTTTGCGTGGTGTGGGTTGAGGATTAGGCAGAAATGCCTGATACCACCACCGGTGAAGATCCGGGGGCGATGACCTCATTACCCCGGAGCAGATGGAGGTGTAGGCTTCCGCATCAGTGGAGGCTCCCGCCAGCACGGATGCGCCCCCGGCCTTACTCAGAGCTTGGATCGCCGTGGCTGCGGAACCTATGCCAGAGGCTATGGCGGAAATGCGCGCTTACCTGGAGGAGGGGTATAACCCACCCCTTCTATATAAGGTAGGCGGTCTATATTCTCCCGAGAACGCGCGCGCCTTCTCACAGGCGATGCGCGTTCTCGGCGTACAGAAAGAGGAGCTTCTGGCTATGTCCGTCAGAAGCGGGGGTCAATTTGTGGAAGTTATCTGCAAGGAGGCAACTCTTGCGCAGAGACTTCTGCGAACCCCCGTAAGTATGGGCAGCCGGAGGCTTCTCCCAATAACTGAAGACCGGTCGGTGATCATTCACCTGACCGGTATCACGTTCCGGATGACGAAGGAGGCCGTCCGGAACGAATTAGAAAAATTTGCAACTGTCCACGCGCTGTGGGTCAAGCCTACTCCTTTTGTCGATTACGACGGGGTGCTTGGCGGCTGGGTGCAGCGCGAGTGACGGTTCGCGAAGGATGTGAGTTACCCCACAAACTCACTGTCAACGGTGAATCCGTTGACGTGTGGTACGTGGGGGAACCCAAGTTTTGCGGCTGCTGCAGCAGCTTCGGTCACCTTAAAATGAGGTGTCCGAGCGTGCAGTGCCGGCAATGCAAGCAAGCGAGGCACATCCGTCTGCTGTGTCCACAAAACATAGTCTGCGCCGTGTCCGCAAAAAACGCGAGAAAGCACGCGGCTAAAAAAAGAAAGAAGCTGGCAGCTCGTACTGCTGCTAAGGAGGTCACCTCCGCCTCCAAGGCGAAAGCCAGCCCCGAGGCCTTGGCGAAAAAAGTCGAAAAGGTCGAGGGCGAGGGTCAAGAGCCAGGGTGGCAGAAGGTCGACCCCAAGAAAAACTCCCATAAGAAGGGAAAGAACCTGGCAAAACAAAGCGAAACCGCTCCGCGATGCGATAAAACCAAAAGCTCTGCGTCTTCGTAAAGCAGATTCCCGCCATCGACGAATGCGGCGCTAAAGAACTCGCTGCTGTCCCTGCTCTACCCTATGTTGACAAAGTCAACAAGGAGGGGAGCGAGGCGGCGGCGTCCGTCATCGAGCCCACGCTCGATGATGTCGCCTTCGAGCGCGCCGCGGAAGAACTGGCTGCCTCGTTGCAGCCGGTTGCCCCCAAGGCTGGCAAGAAGGCCGTCAGTCGTCCGGCTTCCCCTCAGGAGTCGGCCACTTCCGACCCCGAGGTGAAGGCCGGAAACACAGCATCCATCTCCGCGGCACCCCGCAGAAAGGCAGGACGAAAGTCCACAATGCCCCGGAAGATCGTCTCCCCCGACGAAGGGGAAGAGATGGCTTCCGGCTGCGAGGGTGCGATGAGCGTAAGAAACTCCCTGGACCAGTCGCCCGAGAGAATTTCACGCTCGGACACGGAGGGGATGAAGGGAATGGAGGCCGAACAGGTACCTCAGGCGCCTGAAGAGGCCTCCGTCCTCGTACCAATGGACCTCTCCTACACCTGCCCCGCGGCAGGTGGCGCGACGCCACTTTCCCAGTCATAATGCCGGGAATCGCCTGTCACTGTCGACTTCTGATCGCCTGTTGGAACGTGAACGGGCTAAGCGACGACGGCAAGAGGCGTGACGTGGCCGCCACCCTGGCATCCTTCGACCTGGTGCTGCTGCATGAGATCCACATGATCTCCGCAGATCAAGCTCGGAA